>JAVTVY010019614.1:0-75963 GCA_036873755.1 Hanleya hanleyi | reverse complement strand
TTTTTCAAAAATTTCACCGATTCGCACGGGGACACTTCCTATCATGTTCTAAATGACGAGACGAGTAAAACGAGACCCCACAACCCTACTGCAAATGTATAGAAGTACGTTTCCCAGGGGGACAAACATTGATCCTATACCCTCAGTATGGGTGTATATGGGGCTCGGTGACTTTTTTCAAAAATTTCACCGATTCGCACGGGGACACTTCCTATCATGTTCTAAATGACGAGACGAGTAAAACGAGACCCCACAACCCTACCGCAAATGCATAGAAGTACGTTTCTCAGGGGGGCAAACATCGGTCCTATACCCTCAGTATGGGACTATATGAGGCTATATCGTACTTTTTCAAAAATTTCACCGATTCGCACGGGGACACTTCCTATCATGTTCTAAATGACGAGACGAGTAAAACGAGACCCCACAACCCTACCGCAAATGTATAGAAGTACGTTTCCCAGGGGGACAAACATCGAACCTATACCCCAGTATGGGACTATATGGGGCTCGGTGACTTTTTTCAAAAATTTCACCGATTCGCACGGGGACACTTCCTATCATGTTCTAAATGACGAGACGAGTAAAACGAGACCCCACAACCCTACCGCAAATGTATAGAAGTACGTTTCTCAGGGGGACAAACATCGGTCCTATACCCTCAGTATGGGACTATATGAGGCTATATCGTACTTTTTCAAAAATTTCACCGATTCGCACGGGGACACTTCCTATCATGTTCTAAATGACGAGACGAGTAAAACGAGACCCCACAACCCTACCGCAAATGTATAGAAGTACGTTTCCCAGGATGGTGCTATACCTCCCATACCCCATATAGGCATTTTCCCGTAATTTAGGATAAAGTCCGTATTCCGTATTTTTTCAGGAAAATTTTTACATACACCCACCCTGGAACTAGGGGAAGATAACTCTGTTGATAGACAAGCCCCGTTAAGCCCGGCGACCTATATACCCCTCATACCCCATATAGGCATTTTCCCAGGTTTTTCGATAAAGTCCGTGTTCCGTTTTTTTTTTCAGGAAAAATTTTACATGCACCCACCCAGCCATCAAATACCCCTTCACCTAGGCTTCACGTTGATACCTCACTCGACCCCATTCGACCATTAGGGGCTCCCCTAGATGCCAAAACGTCTATTTTCATACCCTTGGGCCACCGCGCATGCGCAGAAGGCCGATATGTCAACCCCACTACCAGTCCATTAGATGCCCCTTCATGAATGCTTCACTTTGATACCTCACTCGACCCCATTGGACCATTAGGGGCTTCCCTAGCTCCAAAAAGGCTATTTTCATACCCTTCGGCCACCGCGCATGCGCAGAATGCCGATATTTCAACCCCACGCCCAGTCCATTAGATGCCCCTTCACGAATGCTTCACTTTGATACCTCATACGACTCCATTGGACCATTAGGGGCTTCCCTAGCTCCAAAACGTCTATTTCCATACCCTTGGGTCACCGCGCATGCGCAGAATGCCGATATTTCAACCCCACGCCCAGTCCATCAGATGTCCCTTCACGAATGCCTCACTTTGATACCTCATACGACTCCATTGGCCCATTAGGGACTCCCCTAGCTCCAAAACCGCTATTTCCATACCCTTGGGCCACCGCGCATGCGCAGAATGCCGATATTTCAACCCCACACCCAGCCCATCAGATGCCCCTTCACGAATGCTTCACATCGATACCTCACTCGACCCCATTGGTCCATTAGGGGCTTCCCTAGCTCCAAAACGTCTATTTCCATACCCTTGGGCCTCCGCGCATGCGCAGAATGCCGATAGTTCAACCCCGCGCCCAGCCCATCAGATGCCCCTTCACATATGCTTCACTTTGATACCTCACTCGACCCCATCGGTCAACTAGGGGCTCCCATAGCTCCAAAAAGGCTATTTTCGTACCCTTCGGCCGCCGCGCATGCGCAGAAGGCCGATATGTCAACCCCACACCCAACCCATTAGATGCCCCTTCACCTAAGCTTCACTTTGATACCTCACTCAACCCCATCGGACCATTTTATCTAGGGACTACTTTTTCTCCGCGGAAGCTTTTTCCCGAGACCGAATCACCGCCAAAACCACGGCCAAACCGCATCACCGCGCATGAATACATTTTTTTTTTTTTTTTTTGCCGGAACTTTTTTTTTCCTGCCGGAACTATGCACTCATTGACACCGGTGTCAATGAGTGCACTGGTGAGTGGGTGGGTTCAAAATGGCGGACTTTAAGTAGCCGCCATTTTGAAAAGGTGGGTTCAAAATGGCGGACTGTAAGTAGCCGCCATTTTGAACCCACCCACTCACTATAGGCCACGCCCCCTCATCACGCATGCGCACCTCCCCAATACCGCCACAATACCGCCACAATTTTGGTTCTGCGCATGCGCAGTGAGGCGCTAAATACCCGTTTTACTCTTTATATACTACTATCATCACTATATAATCAACTGCATTTTGAGATTGTTTTTGTGATTTTTTCTCGTCATTTAGAAGAAAAATTGAGTTGATAACTTTTGAATGCAAAAGAAGTATTTTTTCCTTTCCAAAATTCGAACTATACGCAGTGATCTCGAAGAAAGTAACATTTCAGCAGAGGGTTGGAGAGCGCTGACGTGTTTGAAGAGAAATATGTGAACACAAAAAAAGAAATAATATGAACGCAATTTTGATTTCTAAATTTGATAAGCAGATAATCGTCCAATAAAGCGAATGCAATTTCTATGTAAATTAACATCTAAAACAGTTATTGGTCATTGTGAACGGAACAGAAGAATGAGCAAATCAGAGTATTTAACCCAAACAGCAACGTGCCCCTCCAGTGCAAAGTCACCGCTCCGTGAAAACCCTGGCCTACAGGGCGCCGCGAAGCGCCGCGGGGGAAAAAACCGGCCTGTTTATCTGGTCACATTAGGACCAAAATCATGAAAAAGTCACCCAGCTTTTGTTGAAACTGGGGGGGAGGGGAGGGGGGCTGAGCCCCCACCCTCTCCAGCTGAATGTGTAGCAATGCCAGGTCAATCGGCCCATGGATGCCCGCATGAAGGTCCTTCCGTGCACTCTGAATTTTTTTTTCCCCGTCAGCGGAACTCGGTCTGCTCTGCGGGGGGGTGCGTACGCACCCCCCGAACCCCCCCAGCCTACGGGCCTGGAACTGTGAACCGAGAACTGGCATCCAGCTTCACAACCGAATAGTGAACTGTGAACCGTGAACTGGCATCCAGCTTCACAACCGAATAGTGAACTGTGAACCGTGAACTGGCAGCTAACTTCCCGAACATACAAAAGTACGGTATAACTCTAACGTTTCTTTCATTTGTGATATTCCATTTTAGCACTCCAAACTGCACCTCATGGGGCCAAAACCTCACTAAATCGAGCCACGTCCGACTTGTAATTACTCATTCATTTGCTTATGGAATCATGACGGAATAGTTTAACTCGTAATAACTAGGATCTCGACGTGTATCCAATTCACCCTGCCTCCATACCGGTGTCATGAAGCGACTGGATAAAATTATCTGGAACATTTATTGAATGCCTTTGTATTTTAGCTTGAAATTATCTTCGCTTCGTCCAGTAAGATATGACTAGAACCAGAAAATTGGTTCTGTTATATGACACTATCGCTAGATATCGACAATGGGCTTAGAAGGGCGCAGGGGAGGGCGGGGGTGCTGTTGTTGCAACCGAGTCGCCCAAAAGAAATATTCAAAATCAGGAAAAGTACCAACTACTTTGCAAAATTTATCTAAATAACTGAACGCTTGAAGAGAATGTAGCAAAATTGATCAACATAAATAGCTGAATAAAGTGACTTACTGTGAAGTGGTAGTTCAATCATGAACGTCGCTCGCATGGAGTAAGCCCATGCGAGCGACGTTCATGATTGACTATGTGAAGTGGGTGAAAATTCGTCGCCGAAGAACACGAGTTTAAACTAGCAGACTAGCGGCTGAGCGGTTTACCCACAGTTCCTTGTAGATATGACTTCCGGTCTGAACTGGCCCGACGTCGGGTCTTTGACTGATTCCAGGCACAGCTGGTTCAGTGATTCAGATGCCGGATCAGTACTGGACCATTTCCGTCAAACCGATTCTGGTACACAGAGACAGGCCCAGTACCGAGGATGTAATTGACCACATCGAACCAGAACAGGACCGTTTCCGCCAAACCGGTTCTGGTATGCAGACGCAGCCCCAGTACCGCACCAGTGATGATGGGTCGTTTCTGTCAAGCCGATACTGGGCCCCCAGAACTGTCGTAATACGACCAGTACCGGCCCGTAACGGCAATGTTTGCTGGGGGCCCTCGTAGAAGCGTGTATTGGCATAATGCCTGTTTATCTGCTCCATCAGCTATGCCCGGGCGTGTTGGTGTATGAATGTATCATATCATCGCAACTTTACATCTCAGACAATACCACGTTACTTCGTCAGCCAATCAGCTAAAGTCTACCGACGTAACCCCAACGTAACCCACCGTTTTCGAGTCATGTGATGTCCTACTTGTTCAAAATTACAGATCTACCACACCTCTTGGATGATACGAAAGTTATTCATACCTATATGTTTTGTAAGCAATATCTGTTTCCGAAGTGGTATGATAACCTGTAATTTATCAGATTTCTCCAGTCTGTTCTCCGCCGGATGAAGGCCGAACAGAAATACGGTAAAATACGGGATATCGCTCCGCGATAATGAAGACACACGATTCGCATGCCATCTTATGGATGGCGAACAAGCTGGATGGCGAAGTGTATGGTTGGCCATCCCTGCCAGAATTCGTCATTTAGAGGCTGCCTCTAAATAATATATACCATGGTATAAAATGCCAAGCCTGCCATAATTCGTATTTAGAGGCTGCCTCTAATTATTTTGTACCATGGTATAAAATGCCGAGCCTGCCATAATCCCTATTTAGAGGATGCCTGTAAATCGCCAAGCCTGCCACAATTCGTATTTAGAGGCTGCCTCTAATTATTTTGTACCATGGTATAAAATCGCCAAGCCTGCCATAATTCCTATTTAGAGGATGCCTCTAATTCATTTTAGCCGTAAGTCGTAAATTTTCGCCTTCTTATTACTTCCACCAATGATATGCGCTTTCATAAATTTGGTGCCATATCTCTACGCTTGTTACAAGTTTACTCATTGGTCAAATTTAATATTCTTGATATGACATCGAGTTGTTTATGACTTACGGCTAAATGAATTAGAGGCATCCTCTAAATAGGAATTATGGCAGGCTTGGCGATTTTATACCATGGTACAAAATAATTAGAGGCAGCCTCTAAATACGAATTATGGCAGGCTCGGCATTTTATACCATGGTATATATTATTTACAGGCAGCCTCTAAATACGAATTGTGGCAGGCTTGGCGATTTAGAGGCATCCTCTAAATAGGAATTATGGCAGGCTCGGCATTTTATACCATGGTACAAAATAATTAGAGGCAGCCTCTAAATACGAATTATGGCAGGCTTGGCATTTTATACCATGGTATATATTATTTAGAGGCAGCCTCTAAATGACGAATTCTGGCAGGGATGGCCAACCATAGAAGTGTACGCAAATTGGAGTCGGGCATCCAAATGATTGTACCACATGAGAAAATACTGGAACGGTTACGTACTATGCATGCCCTCACGTGCTGGAGTTCAACGTAGGTCGTCTCGGGGACGGTTTCACCTTTAAAATCATTGTAAAAAGCTGCTCAGGGTGGTAGTGGTGTGTCTAGATGGCTAGTGGAGTTGGTCACTGATCATTAAACATGGTTTCGACGTAGCTTGGTAGATGGGCAAGATAATTTAAGCAGACGTTAGAGGTCTTCAAGAGGAAGATGTCGGGGATGGAAACAGCAGTGGATATTGGACCAGTGGCAGGATGTGGGTGATAGCTACATGTAGGCCGGTGTGTATGGAGAGGGAGAGGTTTCTGTGGTAGAGTAGGCCAGTTTCCAAGTCCTTTTCTACAAGGCTCACTCAAGTCCGGGTGTAGGTCCAACTCTTTGAGACACCCGTCAATTTACGAAGGCAAGTTCTCTTCCCAGGTCTGATTCTTTCATGTATCCCTCAAGTCCATAGTCCGAGTCCTTTCCCAGGTCTGATTCATTCGTGTATCACACAAGTTCATAGTCCGAGTCCTTTCCCAGGTCCAATTCTATGAAGATCTTCTCAAATCCTTAGTCTGGGTCTGTTCAAGTCTGGTACTTTGCCCTAGTCCAGTTCTAGGTCCGATTCTTCGATGAACACATCCCGATCTTAGTCCTATTCCGCCCGTTTCTTTGATGCCCCTTTCTGCAGAAATAGTGTTCCCATATCTGGTTCTTTGAGGTATCCCTCGTGTCCGTAATCCGTATCATTCCCAAGTCCCGTTCTCCGAGGCAGCCCTCCAGTCCATTGTCCACGTTTAGCTCCAGGCTTGGTTGTTTTGGTGCAGTCCTGGTACATTTTGCTCAGCCCGTCAGCATTCTAATCAACCGATGTTCATATCTGTAATAACGTAGTGCTCATGATGCTGACAAGTGAGCTCTTGAATTGCACCATGGCTATTTTCAGAACCATTCTCGTCTCGCGAGACTCCCTACTGCGAGAAAGAGCTTTGGTCTCCCGCGGGTAGACACGGCTCTCTTTGAGAATGTTTCAGAACAAGCAGTTTGAGCCGGTTCTTTGCACATACTCCAGGGACACACCCACAATGTTTCCACCAATCAGCTTGCCGTGTAATATTCCATGTTTTGGGACTTATGTTGACTCATTGATGACCTACTTGCCGCATGTGACATTGGGGAGTTTCCCTTCTGTATACCTGCATGACCTAGTTCCAGAAAACATTGCTGTGAGATCTGGGAAATTTTATGGGACTTTCAAAAACCGATCCATTCAAAGCCTGTTCCTTCTCATTCACCAAACGCTATATAGACGATCTTCTCGCTGTTGATAATTGCTATATATATATGAGGCAGTGAAGGATATATATCCACCTTCACTGGATTTGAAGGAAACTACAGATAGCCCTACATGCACATCATATTTAGATCTATATCTCTATAAAAATGAAGCGGGCATTCTCTCTCATCGACTTTATGACAAAAGAGAGGATTACAATTTCGACATCGTAAACTATCCCTTTCTGGACGGTAATATTCCAGTGGGACCTGCATATGGCGTATACATATCTCGCCTAGTAGCATTTGCTAGATCCTGTTTTAAATGTGATGATTTCAATCAACGTCACAAAACATTGTTGCAGAAACTTGTAAGAGAGGGCTATTCCACCAAGCGCCTCCACTCAAAGTTTCTCAAATTTGGCGATACATATTGCATGCTGATAGCAAAATACGAGCGTAGCGTGCAAGATCTATGGCGTTACGTTTCGTAACTTGTGTCTAATTCTGCTTAACCCGGGGCTAGGGGCCGTATGAACCCATGTACTTCAAGATCCTCATGGTGCTCATATGAACAGTCACAATCAAAGCTTGACGGAGATACATCATTCCAGGCCTTCAATTATGTCCTATATGTTTTAAGCTGTCCTATATTTCTGAAAAATGTCCTATATTTTTGCCCTGAGTCTCTTTCAAATTATTAAATTACTTCAGGGGTTATTCTAGCCCAAAATTTATAATATGCTCAATTTTCGAAAAGAGATAAACTCAATTTTTTCGCGCGCCATTGGCGCGCAATTTATCTCTATAAACTCAATATTTCAGACTTTTTCATAGTAAAAGATATGAAACTCAATATTTCAGACTTGTTCATAGGTAAAAGTTTCAAGAAACATTATATTCAAGTTATTCATCGATATTGTAATTATGATGCACACTAAAATAACTAAAGAATAGATACTGAAGCTGCTGAATTGTATGTACATGTACTTTATTTCTCCATTCTTTGGGTTTGACTAGCATGCACCACCAGTGTGGTTTTATTATGCAACTCATAAGAGTGTAGGACAGAGGAACTTGCAACAAAAGGACATGCTAAGCGGCCCCCCCCCCTAAAAAAAACACCCACACAGTAAAAAAAAATTGTGGAAGGGGAGGGAGGGAGAATCTTGTTAAAATTCTTTGTTAACAAGACATTCCGAAACTAAATTTCCATAAAGGTAGAACAGAGAAAGGCTAAGCTATGAAATCATGCAATGGCATCAGTATTCTAATATTATTCCAACTACTGTGGCTGGCCCTATGCGGGGCATTGCCGACTTGAACTACAACAAAGACAAGATAGCGTTCGATTTTCCAAGGTGAAAACTAAAGTCTGAATAAACATGATAAACGCAGAAATTATATAATTATTTCATTTACCAGCAGAACTGTTTTGCGTTTAATTACTTTTCAAAAGATTTTGTATCATGTTAGGCCGTAACAGATAGGACACCAACAGTGGTCCAATCAACGAGTGCCTAAGAGAGATCGGTCGGCTTTCCCAGATGCATGTAGCGATTGTGAACAACAACACCAGGGTTAAACTGTGTCAAAGAAAACTGTATTTGTCGAGAGTAAACGCAGCAATGACATACCCACACTGACAAGTAAATATGAGGAGGAACTTAATATTTTTTCGCACGCCAAATATCAGAATAATGAGGAAAAAAACTGAATTTTTCAATTTGAAAATTTGCCCAAAACTCCATTTTTGAGAATTTTTAATCGGGATTACGACGATTAAAAATAGGGCTAGAATAACCCCTGTACTTGGTTTTCATGAGTATATTTCCAGGTGTTTGTTGACTTCACTTGTCACACAGCCTTGCTCTGATTTCTCACCATGGCATCCTTAGACGGTGCTGACTGTTTGAAGTCTTTCACGATAAATATGGTGGGTTATCAGAGAAAGGCTTGAACCACACTTCTTTGTTTCTTTCAGGTAGGTAATCTGCTAATGTGCAACTAATGCCAAGTTGAAGATTGTCCTGTATTTGTCCTATATTTTCAGTAAAATGTCCTATATCTGTCCTGTATTTTTAAGAAAAAAGTCCTATATTTTGTCCTATATTTCCACTGGAGACCAGTTGAAGGCCTGTCATTCTCTAGATGACGACTTTACAACAATTATTATGGATTAAGAATAATGATCAGCGATATGGATTTATATTTTTGGAACATCATGTTGTCTTGTCAGCATCATTGAAAACTGTTCACTGCTTCTCTCTTGCAGGAAACTAGCCTATGTTTGTGTATACTATGATTGTCTTTTTGAATTTGGTGCTAATACTGTTATATGGAATAGGTATTTGGATTATGGACGCGGATATTCCTTAATGGACGACAGCTGAATTATGAACGACAGACTAGACGCTTGTAATTCCAAGCGTTTTTGCTTGTTTTGAATCTGGAAGTTGATATCTGAGAAGCAGTTTCTACTCTGATATGGTGGGACCGCCAAACAACATTGGTGTTCTCTCTCCACCAAGTTAGATGTTGATTTCCCACCCAGCGAGTTAAAATTGCTAGTTCGTTTGGATCAAGAAATTAGGACTGGACTGATTGTTGGAGTCAGTGACCGGCAACAGAGCATGTACGCCAGTTCATGTGGATGAACTCTTCTTGCACTAGCAACTGCTGTCAAGCTTCATGTAGATTTGTCTGTTCAGCAGCAGGTGTAATATTGGGCCATAATTTTCATTTTACATGTAATACTTTATACATGTAATACTAGGCTTTCCCAATATCAGTATCTGACAGGGAGACAGGGTGAACAGTTTGGCAGGACTCACTCTTAGCCTAGCCTGCAAATTACCTTCCTGCACTAAACATGGAGGCATGTTTTTCATCAGTCACACAGGTATAAATTTCGTGATTATGCATCAACTTACCCTACTGCTTGCAATAGAGATATGAAACTGCATGTATGCATTATTCAGGGTGTAAATAGATGTGTTTGAAGATTTAGACTGCATATATTTGATAATCATTATAGATAGGTAATAATCAATTATAGAATTGACAGGTGATCATTTTCAGTGTATAGTATGTGTATGCATGTTCTATGCTATACAGTATATATGTTCATGTTCCAGTTTAGGGGATGTGTGATTCCTAGCCAAAGCTTAATTTTATATAGCTTTTGTATGTGGAGTTCAAGTAAACGGATGATTGACCAAACGACGACTGTCCTTGGCCACGGGTCGTTTCTGGAGGTTAAATACGAGATCTGTTTCGAGATGTTAGAGATATCACTGCCGGTCTTCAATATCAGCTGGCTTCAATTATACTAAAGTGTAAAAAAATTAAATCCACATGGAGTAATTTGAACATGGTTATACGTTTCAATTCTGGCATCACTGCACATGGGCTCTTCAAAAGAAACTAGTCACATGATAATGATGGAAGATCTCTGTTAATAGTGGCACGTAACCTTTATTGGATAAGTTATTGGTTCAAGTGTTATAAGCCCCTTTGCTTATACTGTTTAACAGTATATAAGCATAACAAACCTATTTTGTCTTCAGACTAAGACCCAGCTTCACATTTTCAAGTTGAATACTACACTTACGTTCCGTCATTTACCTTGACTTAACGAATAGAGTAAACTGTTCAGACCTGGAAACGCACGTGATGTCATATAGCCAATCAAGATAGGAGCTTGCCAACACCGAGCAGCTAGAATTTTCTTTGATGTCTGCCCGTGTGATCTCCAAATATGGCAAGTGGTGGGTGTATTGCTGTTAATTTCCTTCGAATAGCCAATCAAATTTGAATTTTAAAGAGGTCATACACTGCACTTCTCCTAATATGGACCACGGACTATTTATAGCGCTATGACATCACCAGACCTGTATTCTGATCAGATAATGTGTTACGTTCAGCCAAGGCAACACGTGTAGTGTTAGACTTGGGTAAGCGAAGATGACTAAGACCGGTCTCCCTTGAACATACTGGTCATTGCAATAGTCATTACATGACGACTTATGGAATTGCTTTGTGTATTAACTTCTGCACCAGATCGACGTCTCCAGTAAATAAACAACAGTTTATATATTAAAACAGTGTCTGGTCTTGTGGAAAACCTTAGAGGCAACTTTAAGGTACAGACTTGGAAGCATTTCCTAAGGGTTTATATGAAGGTCACGCTTTGTGTATTAACTTCTGCACCAGATCGATGTCTCCAGTAAATAAACAACAGTTTATATTTAAAACAGTGTCTGGTCTTGTGGAAAACCTTAGAGGCAACTTTAAGGTACGGACTTGGAAAGATTTCCTCAGGGTTTATATGAAGGTGGTTATTGCTTTATGTATTAACTTCTGCACCAGATCGACGTCTCCAGTAAATAAACAACAGTTTATATATTAAAACAGTGTCTGGTCTTGTGGAAAACCTTAGAGGCAACTTTAAGGTACAGACTTGGAAGCATTTCCTAAGGGTTTATATGAAGGTCACGCTTTGTGTATTAACTTCTGCACCAGATCGATGTCTCCAGTAAATAAACAACAGTTTATATTTAAAACAGTGTCTGGTCTTGTGGAAAATCTTAGAGGCAACTTTAAGGTACGGACTTGGAAAGATTTCCTCAGGGTTTATATGAAGGTGGTTATTGCTTTATGTATTAACTTCTGCACAGGTCATCTCTATCAGGTTGAAAGATGTAACAAGCCCTAACATCACCAAACCCATAGAAGAGTTCATAAGCATATAGAATTCATTTTATTCTGGGTTTGATCAGAATATGGTCTTATTAATTTCATCTTGATCAGTGATGTTGAAAATCTTCATAGACAACGACAGGCTTATGAATGTCCGACCAGACACATCCGTATATACGACTGCATTTGTGCAATATATTTATGAAAATCAGTTTACTTAATCTTTTGGTCCACCAAATCTCAAATATTGGAAATTGATATCTTCATGAAGATGGAGAATGATCTAGATGGAGAATTAATAGGAAGCTTTTATGCTCCCAGTTCGCATATATTCCAAATATCTACTCCGGGAAAAGTTTTCTTATCAGACTTTCCACAAAATGTAGATGTTCTCTATTATACGCTATAGTTTCAGCTAACTGCAAGGCTTAGTTTAGGAGATGGAGATTGGAGCTTGGTGCCATGGGGAGTGGGGACATGTTCCCCGAGGGAAGTAGATGGGTTAAATAAGCGTGGTGAAAGCACCAGGGATATATGAGGGTAGGGGGTCGTTTGAGGCTTAGTTTAGGAAATAGAGGATGGGGCTTGGTGCCTCGGGGTGGGAACTTGTTCCCGAGGGTAGTGGATGGGTTGAATAAGTGCAGCATGGAGTAAGCTTCCAGAATATATCCGGGCTCGGGGGGCGGGGCTTAGTTCAGGAAACATGGGGTGAGACGGATAAGCTGTGGACAGAAAAGAAATTCTAAGTCCAATAATTTAAGGTGCCCCAGGGGTGAGGATATCCTCCCAAGGGTAGCACATGGGTTGAATAAGTGTAGCATGATGTAGACTCCCGAATATATAAGGGTTGGTGGGGTCGGGAATGGCTGACTTCAGGAGAAGTAGGGCGAGGCTGAAAAGCTGTTGACAGAAAACTCCAAAACCTAAAAACCTTTTTCGAACAGGGGCAGGTACACAGCCATCCACAGACTACAGCATTCCGCAACTAAAGCTATGGGCTCGATAACAACTGCTCCACTGGAGTTTGCCCTTAAGTTGCTCGAGACTACATTTACATTTAGGATAAATTGTTGATTAACAATCCGCCTTTTGCGCTATTCGTAATGCCGGTTTCGGCCGCAAGGTGGCGCTAGCGCTCACGGCACTTTGGTCTGTTCCAGTTGTCTGCTAAACATGTGCAGGAGGGAAGGCGGGTATTGTATTTCGCCTCGTTTCGTCAGATTTTCTCACTGATGGAGACGTCCTTGGTAGTTTACGTAAGTATAGTCATCAAGTCTAACTTTTATTCATTTGTACAAGCATAATAAAAGCCGCTTTGTCAACAAATTGGGCAATCAAAGCTCGTCGTTGTTGTTGTTATAAAACATGGTGGGTGGCCGGCAGTTCAGCCTGATTAAACCACACTCTACTGAAAACAATCAGCAGGGGCCAGTTTGTTTGATCAAGTACTGTGAGAAATAATCGGATTATTAGTTACCCCGACTACCATGTAGCTGTTAATGTAGCTGTATGATTATAATGTGATAAACAAGAACCCAACACGCCTCAGGTGGGACGGCTGGTAGTGTTTCATAATTTTATTGTGAAAAGACACACTGAGCAGGAAATTAATGTGCCATATGTCTTTAATTTTTTAATTATCTAATTATTATACCATGTATTTCTTCTGCAAAAAAATCCTTTATCCCCGAGTCGATGACACGCAAGTCTCTACTATAACTAAACAGATGTTTTATAGCAACAACAAAGACGAGCTTTGATTGCCCAATTTGTTGACAAAGCGGCTTTTATTATGCTTGTACAAACGAGTAAAAATTAGACTTGATGACTATACTTACGTAAACTACCAAGGACGTCTCCATCAGCAGGCAGATCAGTGAGAAAATCTGACGAAACGAGGCGAAATACAATACCCGCCTTCCCTCCTGCACATGTTTAGCAGACAACCGGAACAGACCAAAGTGCCGTGAGTGCTAGCGCCATCTTGCGGCCGAAACCGGCATTACGAATAGCGCAAAAGGCGGATTAATATTATTCGTTACCAAGGTGGAGAATATTATAAGAAAAAAATGTAATATTTTCAATGTTTTTTGGCAACTCTAATTGGATGTTATTAATTATGCCCCCACTCCACTTCATCTTAAACATCTCACAAAAAAAATCTCACAAAAAATAATAACTGAAAACAATATGTTTTAAATTTCTATCCTTCTATGTTTTTATTACATAGCAAGTTTATATGATAAAACAATGAAATATGTGTATGACTGATTTCTTAGTGTGTGAAATCTTCATGATGCTGAGCATGGCGAGAGAACAGGTTCTGTATGATGCTATCTCCCCTCAGAGGTAGCCATCCTCTGATCACTTTGTCCCTGTGGAGAAGAGTGCCAACAATCCACCAGCAGCTCCTACAGATACCATATAATTACTGAAACACAGAGTCAAGGAAACCAAAACTGTCAAATACTGTATCATAATTCTAAATATACACGCGAGTAATCGAGTCCATTATGAAAATTAATAAATTTAATCACTTTTGTGATATTAGGTGAAACAAATATCTTTAAATTTTCACCCAAGAGTCTGAATCCTTAAAATTTCTAGATTTTCAAATTCTCTAATGAATCCATCAGTGGAAGTGGATTTGATAACCTGATAATAATGAGATGATATTGAAACATATTGAATTTTCTTCCCGTGCCAAATAGAGGGTGTGCCCCAATAGAGGGTGTGCCCCAATTAGGGAGATCTAAAAACCCTGTGGCTTAAGAACAAATTTATGCAGAATGTTAGATAATTAGACAAAAACTAGGAGGAAAAAATCTCACAGGCTGTCAATTAATTTCACGAATCTGATTCGTCACTCTACACTGAATGGTCAGACGTCAAATTTCACATGGATTGAATGGAACTTAGTCCTGGACAGGTAGACAAGCAGTACAACCCGGACACTGACAAGCCCTAACTTTACACCAAACAGACATCAGAATTATGGGCACAGTATATACTATTCAGTTTGATGTGAAGAACGCATGTACAGCCTAGTTAAGCAATGTATAAATTTTAATCCAATAGTAGAATTAAGAAATAATGTTTTTATAGGCATGCCTATGGAAACATTATTTCTATTCTATTGCACTACCCAAATTGATTATCAACAAAGATTATAATGAAAAGTTGAAAACATATTTTAAACTTTGACAACTTTTCTCCCCTTTCTTGAAAAAACTCGTCCACTGATGCTTCCGTCTCAGTTGGTATAGTGCCAATGTCAGTGGACAAGTCTATGTGGTCTCTCAAATGGGGAGTGACACTGTCAGCTGTGTGGAAATTACATTGATATATGTCTATTTGTGTCGCTTTGTTATAATCAATTTCACGATGGAAACAACAGTTAAACTTGAGAAAGAAATTTCATCTTGTAATTTATTAGTTTGTTTTATTCGATTGTTACTTGTAAGGAAGCAGACGTCCCTTTCCTCATCCGATTTGTGAAATGGAATCTCCCAATGAACACCTGCACTTGACACATGTAATAAATGCATGGTTAGCTCAATTTTATTGACACAAGTATTATAGAATTAGGAGAATATCCAGCATAAGAACATGTACCAACACCAGGGTGTTGTGTAATACACCGGGGTGTTGTGTAATACACCGGGGGTGTTGTGTAATACACCGGGGTGTTGTGTAATACACCGGGGTGTTGTGTAATACACCGGGTGTTGTATAATACACCGGGGTGTTGTGTAATATTTTCCATGGTAAACCATTTAGGTTACCCTAACTGTTCCCATGATAACCAGGGCATGGGTTCCAATCGAGTTAGATTGTGAGACTGTTTGGATTCCCGTCCATTACAACGAAAAGCAAGACTGGTAGCCTGAATAGGTAACGAACATTCAAACCAAGGATTTTAGGTAACCTATTTGGGCCCCTTAAAATCTGGTTTACATAACCTTTGGGCAACCCAGCTAAGTCATTAACTATTACATAAACATCCACGCAACACGAGATCTACATGTAGGAAAAGGATACACTGTTGGGTTGAGTGTCCGCAGAACGTAAAATGACAGCGCAATCAAGAGCACCAGGTAGAGGGCATTGTTGTAGAATATGGAGAAAGTTGTCGCCTCATAATCTGCTACCTCGTTCTTCTTCCATAGAATTCTGAAATAACAAGGGATGGTTGAAATGCATGGTCAAACATGACATGAAGCCAACATTTGTATGTGTAGAGCTGGATATGTAACCAGTAATGCATACAAGCAGTAGAGAGCATCAGCCAATCACAAGCACCTGTGGGGTTATTCCTCAAAGGGTGACATTCCATTTTGGCATTCACGACTGCTCGGCTTATTCCGTGAAGTTATAATACCACGCGCATTAATGGTGTAAGGATTTTACAGCTCTCAGCTGTAAACCGTGATTCGCCGCACGTGAGGCACATCACATGCTGTAGGATGTGTTTCCCCTCACTTAGTCCTCATTGTATTTCTCTCTTATCGGGAGATAAAATAAATATCCAAATGAAATGACATTCCCTTGATAATGATTCCACCAGAGAAGAATCTCTTCTAATTTGAGGTGTTTCTCTCAGTTTTTCTTCTTGAGCTAATCTCCATCAGTGTCCATGGTAACGGAAGTCACAGCTGACATGCGCAGTTCAGAGTTTCCATGTGATATTATTCTTTCAACATGGATGCCAATATGGACTCCTAGCAGTGCAGGACGAGGTTCTAATGTCCTACATTATCCGAGATCGTGTCGAGTGTCCATTTTGGATGTCTACATGCTATTCAGAGGATTCACTTTAAACTCATCGAGGCACATTTTGCACAACATCCTGTCTACGCGTATAATTAATTGAGACTTGGAAATTCTGAAAGTATTCTTGTTTCATTTATACCTGCACTTCCAATGAAAGCTCCTCATTCCTCTACAACTGATTACCTTTCATCTTTTTCTTTCTTTCCCATCTTTTTATCATCAGCTAATTTTTTCATCATATCTCTGGCCACAGCCTCTTCTCTCTTCAGAGCAATTCTGTCAATTAAAAATGATAAAATCATCCTTGCTTGCACATATACAGATTACGAAAATGTAAAAATACAACAATCTACAATCGGAGACATGCATAGTTTTTTCAAATGAGGGATCGATATCTTCGTGATGATACCATTCCTTCTCCACCGTGGAGAATAAAAGTACATGTGAGTTTGATGGAGGGAATAATGATGGCAATTAAGAAGTGATTATAGTAGAGCGGTCCGTCACAGAATGGTTACTTGTGTGTGCACCACGTCACTAAAAGACTGCAGAATAAACTTAAACGCATGGTGACAGCCTCAATATTTCTACAAAATTTTATTCGTCAACAATTTGTCAAAGTTTACTGAGTTTATCTAGAGTTACTTTGCTACTACATTATGCCAAGCTTATCAGTGGATCAACAGGAGAAGAATTGATACCTTTTATCATGATCATGGAAAGGGGCTGGTACCTTTACCTTCAACAGAGAAGCCACAGTAGGGGATAGATATTAAAATGGCTCCCTTTAAAAGGAGTTTAATATGTCAGTACACTATTATCAGTACACACAGTGTACTATGTATTCTGGATATCTGAGAAATAATTGTCATTCAAATGAATGGGGCTCAATCACACTCCTATCTCACGGAGTAAAATATGCATGGCCGGAGTCGCACGGTGGAAGATTCTTTGGGATCACACGTACCCTTGATGAATCTAGCAGATACAGTCCAGACAAGCTGATATGGCATTATTCACTTTTCACCTAATGACCTCAATTAAATAGTCATAGGATTCAGAATCAAAGCGATCTCAGATTTTTGTATACAAATCTGTATATAATACCAGAAATACTGTTCAAACTGTTAAAATGACAGGGGGTTCCTTTCGCAGTTACAAACACTGATACATTATTTACAAGCTTGTGAATAATTTCAATGATAAAGTGGCAAACAGCTGTCAAAGTAAACAAAATCCAAAGAGTTTTGTCTGGAATAGAGCCATGGTCTATGCAGTCCTGGGTCTGCTCTCGATTGTAATCTTTTTACTGAAATGTCCACAAGTTCGCTCTACTGTAATCTCTGCATGGTATACATATACTTACTTGTGCTTCAGAACAAACTTGACGTTTTTGTAGGCGAATGCAACGAGGTAAGTACTAACGAGCGACATCACACCAAACCAGATAGCAGACTGATAAAGATCCATTTGGTGAATTCTCCAGAATAACCCTGAAATACAATCACACAATGTTATAGTCATTCATCATTGAGTGGAATACCGTTATTCTTTCCAACAATTCAAAAAAGTTCTGTTCTGAATTAGTGTTAGTGTTAACAGTTTACTGGTACCCGGTCAGGTGAATTTTCAAGGAGAGTGGTCACAAAGTGGTAACTGTTACCTCCATCTTCCTTGTCATAACTTTTCCTACAACACAGTGTGTAAGCCTGTCCGGCCGGGATACATTTATGATGATGGAACTGTACGTCTTCCTGACAAAATCGCTGATGACACACACAAACAATTGTCATCTTGGCAACATTTCAGGGCGATAGGAAGACAAACAGAAGAGACCATCATGTGTTGGTGACAATTCTAGACCATAACTGAATAATCAAGGTAATGGGAATAAATTCAGACAAAAACAGCCATTTTAGTGCCGCATGCTTTCACTCTAGCGATAGTGAGGTAAGAAAATATAAGAAATTTTGTGAAAGGATGGAATATTTCTCCATATAATATCACTTTCATAAGTACATAAAAGACATATATTTATTCATGTATAGTTCTCATTATTAATATGTAGAAATAAGCGTGTAATTTTCTTCCACGTTCTCAGCAGAGGTCAAAATGCAAAGCGCACTCATAACTGCTACTGTGCCCCTTTTCGATGCGACACTGTGCGCCTTTGTGAAGAGGTAGAAAATCGCGCTGTACGACTTTTCGACGTGCTACCCAATTTTTCATGCACAATATGGATGCTATTTTTGCACATATCACTCTCCTTCTGAAATATGAATCGTCCAACAAAGGAAAGACAGAAGTGTCAACATTGATGCCCCTTTCAGGGCAAAGATGACTGCCCAATAATTGGAGGTCACGATGCAAGACAACAATTTCTCTTGCATTTTAGACTCAT
The DNA here is from genome assembly GCA_036873755.1 of Hanleya hanleyi. NCBI lineage: Eukaryota > Metazoa > Mollusca > Polyplacophora > Lepidopleurida > Hanleyidae > Hanleya > Hanleya hanleyi. The sequence continues at coordinate 57,174 of JAVTVY010019614.1, read as the reverse complement.
TATCCTTCTTTTTTTTCTGCCTAAAAGCAGTTATACACTATGGAGAAGATCACTAATTTGGATTTGCAATTATTGTGATGTCAGTTTGCCAGTGCCTTAGGTTACAACGAAACTTAACCATCTAATGTTTGGAATTGGCTACGACTTCCATGTATAACATGCAGATTTCATTGATCTAAACTTGGATTTTAGATGAAGTCAGCGCATCCAGTCGGCATTTAAAATACGAAAACGTGCATACAAATTGCCTGTATAACTTGAGCAAGTATACGTCAACACCCTAAGTTGTAATCGAGAAAACCACTGGATTGACAAGTACGGTACATTCCGAACTTGGAATTTAAAATAGAAGGCAATACAATTTATACCCGAAAATGTATGCTTTCACAATCCAAATTAAACATTTTACAAAGGTGAAAATTCAAGATCCAAAATTGTGCCGATATATCGAGATTGGCATGAGGTACGGTAATTTCCAAATTTGCTTCTGCAAGATATGAAAAAAATGTACCGGTAATATAAATCACATGTAATTTATATTTTCATCCGACGACACCGAAATTGAGAGAATACATTCCGTTCTGCACAACATATAAAAAAAAATATAATTAAAATTACCTGTGGATGCAGTTTTTTACATGCACGGAGAAATTACGATATATAACATTTTCGCCAATACCGGCATATAGAAATATTGAGATTGGCAAGAAATACGGTACAGCATATCCTGAACCTGGTGTTGTGGGATATCAAACAATAATGTAAATTTATACATGTTTTAACAGGTAGAATTTGCGAGGACACCCAAAATAAATATGCATTCATCAGAAGATGAAAATACATATACCCGTAAATTTAAACCTTCGATATTACTATGGCGTACCACCCAAAGGATGTGATTGGAGCTAGGAGCATATGAAAAATATGACCTATGAAAAAAAATACAAATGTATACTCCGAATAATTCCAAGCCAGCGAGTATCATGCTTTTCAGGTACGGTCGTGAATTGGTGTATACTTTCATGCAATTCGAAGACGTTGAACCGAACAGAAAACATTAAGAGTGCATGGTCATACCCATGCAGGATTAGTTTTATCCTTTGTCCCAATAAATTGATCAAGTTCCAAGAGATTGTTCAAGTATGTAGCTGCGGACCGGGGCAAGTTCTGTTATGTTCGAATGTAACATGAATATATTTACAGAGAGAAATAGACGTCTTCACCTAAAATCAGCGATTTTGCAGTAATACTTCACGGCCCTGTCCTTCGAGAACCGTGATACTCAATGTCTTGGAATTATTCTGTGTATATCAAAATGTGGATCTTTATGCCAGTCAAAATGTTTCTTTAATAGGTAATATTTTATTTTGGAGAAGGATTATTTTTAGCACCACAAACTGGGGACGATTTCTGGCTCGAATGTACTGCATCCTTCACGTCAATATTTCGTACATACTGAGACATCGGCAAGGAATACAATTTGTTAAAAAAAAGAAAAAAAAGAAAAAAGAAATAAAATACTATACTGGCCGGGTACAGTCTGGACTGCATGATAATTTTTGAAACACTTCTTTGTTCCTTCTGTAAGCATTGCAGTTTTGGTATATTCAGAATTTGCAATGATATAAAAAACAAAATCCAAATCTCAAAAGCAAAGCAACTTGTCAGCCTAGATGTTGTATTTTACATTATTGCGGTGGTACGACATAGATGATCTCCACATGAACATTTTCAGACACTTGGTGCTTAAAACTAAAGTTTTGAAACTTACTCGTAGTGTTGAAATAACCCTTTAAGTGTGTCCACAGGGACTGCTCTGTAAGTGTTGTCCCTGTCGACACACTTAAAGTATGGCAAGCCAAAGTGCTTTTTATTCCGAATTAAATCTAATTTGCAATATCGGAAATTGCAATTCCCGATATCGGAATTAGAATTTCCGATATGGGGAGTTAAGTGACAATTTCCGATATCGGAAATAGAATTCCCTATATCGGAAATGAAAACTCTGGAAGCTTTACGAAAACTAGAATTGCAATTCCAATATCGAAAATTCAGTGACAATTTCCGATATCGGGAATTGAAAATTCCGATATCGGCAATTGTCTCCGAATTTCCGATATCGGAAATTGCAATTCTCGATATCGGAAATTCTAATTTCCAATATCGGAAATTGCAATTCCCGGTATCGGAAATAGAATTTCCCATATCGGAAATTAAGTGACAATTTTCGATATCGGAAATAGAATTTCCCATATCAGAAATTGTCACTGAATTTCCGATATCGGAAATGAAAGCTCTGGAAGCTTTACATAAACTAAAATTGCAATTTTCGATATCGCAAATTCAGTGACAATTTTCGATATCGGGAATTGAATTTCCGATATCGGGAATTGTCTCCGAATTAATTGAATTTCTCATATTTGGTGTGCGTATCTCTGGATCATTTCACTGTGAATGGTCTACTGCAAATTGGACAGCCGTACAATGCTTCAGTATGTACGTCCCTGTGCCGCTGGAGGTTGAACCTTCATTTGGTAAAAAAGTTACATTTATGGCAGTGAAATATGTTAGGCTTTGCGAGCTTTGCGGATTTCTTCGTGGATCTTCCGTGGACTGGTTGTGGGCCTACGAATATTTCTTGGAATGATTCTTCCTCTGATATTCTTAAAACTATTTAAAAACTATACGACAACATGAAAATGAAACGGGTCATGGCGCCATAGTGTGGGTTCTGAGATATGAAACCCACTGGAATAATAAAGTCATCATTCGGCCCTACACATGAACACTAGTATCAGTGCCGATTAGACATTGCTATAGTACATGTGCACAGTAATTGCACTTCGCTCTTTACTGTGCACGCCAAAAATGCGGACAGGAACTCATCAAAAACTCGAACAGTCGAAGAAATCCCCTCAGCAGAAGTACGGACAGTCTCATTTCAGGACATGAACACTTGTTCCTAAATATTTGCCTCTTTATACTTATATTTATCTCCTCTGTACCAATCATATTTGATTAACTACCATTCTAGTTTATTATAACATACATACTAAAATGTGAAATCCTATACCACAAGAACAGTCAACTTCATAACTGTAAAATTCGACAGAGTTTTGATAAATTTCGAACATGAACACGATTATGATGAAAACGAGATGATCTATGGAGTTGAATTTGACACAGGATCTGCCAAAATAAATCTAGAACATTGTCTCATTCAGTTTCTTCCATAAAGTGATGTGTAACACGCAAATAATTGTAAAATGCTCAACCTCCATCTCAGCACACGTGTCGACTCGGTGCGATCACGTCATAAATGGGCACAGATGGCTCGTCAAAAATAAATCCCAGGCGGACAGGGTTATACACTGTGTACAAGGTTTAGCAGAAAACCTTCCAAGTTATGAAAACAAGCTTATAGTTGGACGAGTTCCAACATATACCTAACCAGCAATTATCAAAGACACCGGGATTCATACAAATCAAAATTTTGAGTGTGCACGACGATGCATAGTGTTTTCAGTTTGTGGTACATTTATATACCAATGAAACTGCATATTCTCTCTTATTTACAACTACAACTGTTTATTTTTTTATTTAGGCCTAAACAAATTATCACTTGAAATTCTATGTCAAAGTGCTTCATGAATTCACATTTCTTCAGTTTTCTCGAGTAAACATGGGCAAGTGATGTTTCAAGGAAGTTTTCATGAAATTGGCCCCTGGCTGGTACTTGGCCGGTATGTTTCTTTGTGAGAAGTAACAACAAGCGTTCTGAGAACCCCAACATCTCGCCTTGCGGGGTCATCCGCCAAAGGTGCAGCAGTATTGAAAGCATACATGTAGAGCAAACAATAAGGTCTGGAATAAGTGATGCGGTACAGACAATAATGTCTGGAATAGATTATCTGGTACAGACAATAACATCAGTCCCATGTGGGATTACTGGCAAAAGTTAATCCCATGTAGGGATGGATAGGTCAGTGCAGTCGGATTACTGGTACATAGGGCATTCCAGTGTGAGATTACTGCTGGGTGGACCAGTCCCATGTTATTACTGATGGATAGTCCTCTGTGGGATTACTGCTGGATAGTCCAGTCCCAAGTGGGATTACTACCATCACCATCATGGTATGGATGGTAGTGATGGTATGGATGGTAGTGATGGTATGGATGGTATTGATGGTAGTGATGGTATGGATGGTAGTGATGGTATGGATGGTAGTGATGGTATGGATGGTAGTGATGGTAGGAATGGTAGTGATGGTATGGATGGTAGTGATGGTATGGATGGTAGTGATGGTATAGATGGTAGTGATGGTAGGAATGGTAGTGATGGTATGGATGGTAGTGATGGTAGGAATGGTAGTGATGGTAGAAATGGTAGTGATGATATGGATAGTAGTGATGGTATAGATGGTAGTGATGGTATGGATGGTAGTGATGGCATGGATGGTAGTGATGGTAGGAATGGTAGTGATGGTATGGATGGTAGTGATAGTATGGATGGTAGTGATGGTAGGAATGGTAGTTATGGTATGGATGGTAGTGATGGCATGGATGGTAGTGATGGTATGGATGGTAGTGATGGTATGGATGGCAGTGATGGTAGGAATGGTAGTTATGGTATGGATGGTAGTGATGGTATGGATAGTAGTGATGGTAGTGATGGTATGGATGGTAGTGATGGTATGGATGGTAGTGATGGTAGGAATGGTATGGATGATAGGAATGGTAGTGATGGTAGTGATGGTATGGATGGTAGTGAAGGTAGGAATGGTATGGATGGTAGTGATGGTAGGAATGGTAGTGATGGTATGGATGGTAGTGATGGTATGGATGGTAGTGATGGTATGGATGGTAGTGATGGTAGAAATGGTAGTGATGGTATGGATGGTAGTGATGGTAGGAATGGTAGTTATGGTATGGATGGTAGTGATGGTATGGATGGTATGGATGGTAGTGAAGGTATGGATGGTAGTGATGGTATGGATGGTAGTGATGGTAGGAATGGTAGTTATGGTATGGATGGTAGTGATGGTATGGATGGTAGTGATGGTATGGATGGTAGGATGGCATAGATGGTAGTGATGGTATGGATGGTATGGATGGTAGTGATGGTATGGATGGTAGTGATGGTAGGAATGGTAGTTATGGTATGGATGGTAGTGATGGTATGGGTGGTAGTGATGGTATGGATGGTAGTGATGGTAGGATGGTAGTGATGGGATTGTAGTGATGGCAGGGATGACATGGATGGTAGGATGTAAGTGATAGCAGTGATGGTAGAATGGTATGGATGGTAATGATAGTAGGGATCCGATGGTAGTGATGGTTGGGATTGTAGTGATGGCAGGGATGGTAGAGACCAAGGTATGGATGGTAGTGATGGTATGGATGGTATGGATGGTAGTGATGGTAGGAATGGTATGGATGGTATGGATGGCAGTGATGGTATGGATGGTAGGAATGGTATGAATGGTAGTGATGGTATGGATGGTAGTGATGGTATGGATGGTATGGATAGTAGTGATGGTATGGATGGTAGTGATGGTATGGATGGTAGGAATGGTATGAATGGTATGGATGGTATGGATAGTAGTGATGGTATGGATGGTAGTGATGGTATGGATGGTAGTGATGGTATGGATGGTAGTGATGGTAGGGATGGTAGCGATGGTATGGATGGTAGCGATGATATGGATGGTAGTGATGGTATGGATGGTAGTGATGGTAGTGATGGTATGGATGGTAGTGATGGTAGGAATGGTATGGATGGTAGGAATGGTAATGATGGTATGGATGGTAGTGATGGTATGGATGGTAGTGATGGTATGGATGGTAGTGATGGTAGGAATGGTATGGATGGTAGTGATGGTATGGATGGTAGTGATGGTAGTGATGGTAGGAATGGTAGTGATGGTATGGATGGTAGGAATGGTAATGATGGTATGGATGGTAGTGATGGTATGGATGGTAGTGATGGTATGGATGGTAGTGATGGTATGGATGGTAGTGATGGTAGGAATGGTAGCGATGGTATGGATGGTAGTCATGGCATGGATGGTAGTGATGGTAGGAATGGTAGTTATGGTATGGATGGTAGTGATGGTATGGATGGTAGTGATGGTATGGATGGTAGTGATGGTAGGAATGGTATGGATGGTAGTGATGGTAGGAATGGTAGTGATGGTATGGATGGTAGTGATGGTATGGATGGTATCACAGGTACATCTTTTAATCATAAGAAACATGTGTACCAAGTTTCATAATCATTCAATGACAGCTGACAACTGCAGCAAACTGTGGTGTACAGATGTACATGTGCACTTCGGCTAAACGCAAAACTCAATCAGTTGCCATAATTTGGAGAAAAATTAATATTTCATCTCAAAAATAGCACAAATAAATCCTCCAATCATAAGAAACATTTGTACCAAGTTTCGTAATCATCCAATGAGAGCTGACAACTGCAGCAAACTTATCATGTACATGTATATGTATACATGTAGAGGCCTACATGTACAATTTACCTAAACAGAAAACTCTTCATTTGCCATAATTTGGAGAAAAATTAATATTTCTTGTCAAAAATAGCACAGGTACATCCTCTAATCATAAGAAACATGTGTACCAAGTTTCATAATCATCCAATGACAGCTGACAACTGGAGCAAAGTTACCATGTAGATGTATATGTATACATGTACATGTAGAGGCCTGTACGTACAATTTACCTAAACAGAAAACTCTTCATTTGCCATAATTTTGAGAAAAATTAATATTTCTTCTCAAAAATATCACAGGTACATCCTCTTATCATAAGAAACATGTGTACCAAGTTTCATAATCATCCAATGACAGCTGACAACTGGAGCAAACTTACCGTGGACATGTATATGTACAATTTACCTAAACAGAAAACTCTTCACTTACCATAATTTGGAGAAAAATTAATATTTCTTGTCAAAAATAGCACAGGTACATCCTCTAATCATAAGAAACATGTGTACCAAGTTTCATAATCATCCAATGACAGCTGACAACTGGAGCAAAGTTACCATGTAGATGTATATGTATACATGTAGAGGCCTCATGTACAATTTACCTAAACAGAAAACTCTTCATTTGCCATAATTTTGAGAAAAATTAATATTTCTTCTCAAAAATAGCACAGGTACATCCTCTTATCATAAGAAACATGTATACCAAGTTTCATAATCATCCAATGACAGCTGACAACTGCAAGAAACTTTCCAAGTACAGATGTACATGTGCACTTCAGCTAAACGCAAAACTCATTCATAGGGATTTTAACATTAGAGTACCCCAGGGGTAGTACCCCCAGGTGGCATACCCACCCCCATATTTTTTATATTTTTTTTATATTTTTTCTAATTTTTCTAGATTTTTTTTTAACTTGCTAAACCAAAAACCCATTCATTTCCAGGCAGGGGACACCGACACCGACGACGACATCCTCTTTCCCCCTCTCACAATATCTCCCCTTTACTTCGTAAGGCGAGATAAAAATGTCTTTTCATTCAACCTTTTCTACCAGGATTTGTTTTTTAAATGTCGGTCATTCTGGATGAAATAGGGTAACCTGAGGCCATAAACAACTTCAAGACTGTGCCAGATCACAGAGTCATGACATTTGGACAAAGCAAAATTTATGTGAAGAAGCTAGGGTGCTTAATTAAAAACTGCCTGAAGCTGCTTGTATCACATAAAAATCAACACTTGGCTGAGCATAAATACAGTATCCTTTTCTTGAAGCATTTATCTTAAACTGGAATCAATGTCATAAAACTTTAACCCTTTCACCGATTATTTCCCCTGACAAAAGTGACCTGCTGACGATCAATTCCCTGAGAACTGTTAAAATTTGTATATGTTGTCTTTGGAATGTTAGAAAACGTGTTTGCGTCTGAGATTTGTAGAAAAACATAGGGACCCCGTCTCCACAATGAACAGTTTGTAGAAAAACATAGGGACCCCGTCTCCACAATGAACACTCCGGTGTTATTTGCTCCAGTTTTATAGCAAAATAAATCAAATAGCATACAAAATTAGGTTTTACTTCAAGAGAATGCGCTTTCCCCGGCTTTCTCGACTTGAAAACGTCAAAATTCAACGTAGAAATCGTCTTTTTTCGATCGCATTTGACAGTGTTTATCTTGAGTTGTACTCGGCCATTTGCAATGTTTGACCTCTCATTGGAAAGTGTGAGCTTTCCCCTTTCTGTACATCACATGACCTGGGACGGATGGCAAAAATAAAACGGAGGATACGATTGGATTGAAAATGATGTAATTCCATTTTTCCAGCCACTGTCTACGCGCTTCTTATCTGCTGGCGGATGGAGGTCACGTGGGCGAAATTACGTATACCGATTGGCTCGTCGTCCGAAGACGGCAACCATCTTGGGCGAAATAGAAAGTTGGTTGTCAAACTTTGTGGATCTAGACTCGTAAAAATATGGAAATAAACTTTGCCGGTTGTCGTTGGCAGTTTTAATCGTCTGGGGAATATTCACCACGCTTTACCAGTCGTGTAACATCAAAAATACAGGAGTTAGGATGAGGTTTTTGATGATTTTTTTCATTTCTGCGGCTTGCTGCCGAGAGGCCCGTCACACGGTATGTGGAAAAAAACGCATTTTTCGCTCCGATTTTTTTCGTTCAACATCTAATTTTGCTTTATTTCTTTTGCGGAACAAACAAACAATTTCGAGAATCAAATTGATCAAGGTTTTGACTTTCCAGAAGTATACAGTGTTTGATAGGTTTCCGTTAAAACGAATGCAAAAAAATAAAAATGCTGTACCCATCGTGATGGCCAACAGGTTTAAAGCTAACCCGATCAACCGGGGATGGTCGTACGAGTGGCACTCTCGTTATCCCCGTACACCGGGTTTAATCGGTGAAAGGGTTAAAAGAAGGCCAAGGTCTAACCGAATTACCGATATTTTAATGACACAAGAAATGCTTCCATATATTTCCTTTTAAAATGTTAGTGAAAAGGTTGCATATTGACGTTCACCTATCCACAAATGGCAATTGAAAAGAATATATTTATATCATTGGGAGATAGTCGACATCACAATGATTGCAAACCATGTTGTTGTTAACACTCTAATAAATCAAAGTCTCACACAGTGGAGTGTACAAGGGTGGGGATTACTAAGGAGTGAGGAGTAGAGTGAAAAAAGAAAATAAGAACATTAAATGAGGGGAATGATGGGAGTCTCAAAGGTGATATATTAAATGTTGAGTAGATAGGGGGTTCTTGGATATCAACAGCTTTCATATGACCGTGAAAACATGATGCTGCCAGAATCATTGAGATAATTGAGAATGAGAGGGTTCAGATGATGATATTCTGCAATTATGAGAAAAGGGTGAGGTATAAAATTGTGCTGATAAGTACATTGTACTACGAAGACGGTGGATTGTTTGAGAGGGAGAGAGAGAATTAAGGTTTAATGTCGCGTTCAGCAATATTTCAGCTATATAGCGATCGTTTTATAAATATGTGGAGATTACACAGTGTGTACATGAAATTGGTAAGAGGGGTCATGTGTAGGGGCATGTTGGGGGAGACATGTTGCACCCAGTGTTTTGGTAGATCCAGTGACCATTGCAGTGTAATGGAGTGCCCAAGTACATCCATCCATTCATGCCATTGCATTCTTTCAAATTCTGGGCTTGAGCTGATCAACACAATTTGGCCATCCTCCATAATGTAGGTCTGTATACACCATACCAGTGTCCTGCACTCAGATTAGGGCAGTAGGGCCTACATTTATTACTCCCACAATTGGTTTAAACGTAACAGCCAATTAACGAACATGTTATAGCATGCTTCGCCGAGTTCACAGACAAGATGACTTTATCGTGGGAATACCCTGTAGAATGGTCTCTTTGATGTGCTCGATGAATGGACATGTAGGCGTCTCTCAAATCAAAACAATCATGGCTACTCACAACTTGAGGTCAAAGGAGATGGAATATAGGACACATTGCTGGCTTCTAACTTTTTGAAATATTGGCTTATTCGGAATAGTCCTGAGATCATGAAAGTCTATTAATAAACAACTGATCTAACAATCCTCACAAGTTTGTCTTCTGTCATGGATCCGCTTTGTCAGATGAACCATGATTAGGAATGATTTTGGCAGACCTGGCTGTTATTTTAGAGGGTGGGGGAGGGGGAACAGTCACACTCCACCAACACAGCTCTCTCAATCCTGGTTTTCGGTGAGCTGAAAATGACTCACATTTTAAAATTGATACTGCCTAATAGTTTACGATCACTCTCCTAAACTAATATTTCACTCTCCAAAATTTCTTCAAATGATCAGTTTATTGCTCTATTATCATTCTCATATGAGATACATTTCAGTGAATTTGAAGAAAAAACTACTTTGTATGGCAAGCCAAAGTGCTTTTTATTCAAGGATTTCTGATATCGGAAATTGAATTCCTGATATCGGAAATTCTGATTTCCGTTATCCCATATCGGAAATTCAGTTCAATGACAATTCCCGATATCGGAATTAAAAGTTCTGATATCGGAAATTCATGTCCTTCAATTTCTGATATCGAAAATTGGATTCTCGATATCGGAAATTGCAATTTCTGATATCGGAAATTCAATTCGGAAATTGTCACTGAAATTAGAATTTTTGAATTGCAATATCGGAGACAATTCCTGATATCGAAAATTCAATTCCCGATATCGGAAATTAATTCCCAATATTGGAAATTCAATTCCCGATATCGGAAATTCAATTCGGAAATTGTCACTGAATTTCTGATATCGGAAACTGCAATTCTAGTTTTCGTAAAGCTTCCACAGCTTTCATTTCATGTCATTGAATTGAATTTCCGATATGGGAAATGCTAATTCTCAATATCGGAATTTCCAATAACGGAAATCAAAATTGACTGGCAAGAAAAGGGTCTCCTAAATTGAATATTTTCATCCCATAATCAACTTCTATTATGGTATCCTTTTACTCCATGGCCAGTAATATTTAACAAGGTGCATTGAATAATTACCCAATTTTGAATTTTAGTAATTCAAAACTCTATAATAATTTTGCTTTTTGATTGGATTATCCTATTAAAATACAATAATCTAACAGGAGATATTTCATGGATTGAATGTTTAGTGAATCTATATGCAACTCAATGATACAGGAGTTTTGGAGGCATCAGAAGTAAAGAGAATGAGGTGGCATATGTCTCATTGTATAGCGTCTGCTTTACCCTAATCTAGAATATATTTGTCAGAAATACTAAACGGAGATTGAAACTAAATTCCAGACTACACAAAATGGAAGATACATGTACTCCTAGTAAAACTTGTATTCATAATCATATAACATTAGTCGTAACCGCAAGATTTGGTCATTAAAATGTCACTTAAGCCACTTCTCAAACTTCAATAAGCGAATTTGTTACCATGTATTCCGTAATTGTCTAGACTGCTCACATGTAGAGACAGGTAGCCACTGGCATTTAAAATTTATGACAATATTGTTCTTCATTCTGGTTAATAGAGTTCATATCAGTAACAAACCAGATATTGTGTAATGATAAACAATATTGTGTATGTGGATCAAGTGTGACGCTTGTATGTGGATCAAGCAATGACTGCCGAAAATGCCCCAGTTACATACATGTTGTCTTGTCTGAGAAGCTTAGACCCTTAGATTCTTACCATGGGGTGTGCACGACGACAATCCCCATGTCGCCGGGAGCCCCAAGAGGCTTGAAAGAAGGGGGAGGTAAAAAGTGGGTCTATAGAATGTCTAGCTATGCACATCGTCACCAACACCTGCTCACAAGGAAGAGAAATTGTCATTTCAGTGAACAAGGCTGATGGATTACACATGTTTTGGCTGACAGTTAAGTGTCAAAGAATAGAAACTCTTATGTGTGGGGAGGTTAATTAAGTCCATACAAAAACGTCTTAGTTTTCCAAGGGCCAAAATGGCAGTCAGAGATATCAAAATATATGACCCTGTATTACTGGTTTCAATTCTGCGGCAAACATGTACTGGATTTGGACCAGGGTGCCTTTTTGTTCAATTATAAACTTAATTTAGCAAACTACACGTAGTTCCACAATTACTACTTTATTTATTGATTCCTAGGCAGTCTAGTCCTACATGTGCCATACAGTACCTGTAGGTCACATGAGACAGCTATTTGTCACTTCATATATGAAGAGTTCCACTGTATTCGATCATCATCTAAAAACCTTCGAGAGTATTGTATAGGGCACCGATCCTGTAAAATCTATTCATATTCCACTTCTTATCAACACAATAGGCAGCTAAAAACGTGATGAACTTTGACAGTTTACCATTCCTGTTAATCAGTCAGAAACCAGTCAGCTGGGAGAGAAATCGATCAACAGCTTCCAGAATCAACATCTTATTGATGCTATAATTGTTGAAACCAAGGCTGTATTAATTCGCTATTGTTTACTGCGGCAAATACTACAGGTTGACATATAGGAGTGAATAGAAAATCTATATTGGAACACTCGAGGGTAAACTTAGCCAGAAACAAGGAGACCTCAACGAAGGTGAAAATGGTACAGTAAAAACTGTGTATACCACCATGTTTGGGACTGGTTTTGAAAGGGTTCTGGTTTATCAATGTTAAAAATACTTAAATACATGTACAAGTATTGGGACCCAAGATAATGTCAGTATTTAGAGGTTGGTTGGTTTACCCAGGTGTCATTTTTCACAGGTTTCACTGTATTTAAATCTTGATTCACACCATATGGCTTTGCAATTTATCATCAGTTCTATTACAGGCAGTCATCGTCCAGTCTACTGCATGTACTTGCCAAAGAATAGTGCCATCTAACATCGACCTTAAGGGAGTAGATCACGTTGCCTATATATGGAGCCACAACTTGAGGATTTTTTAAATCTTTCGTAACAGGATGAATATTCTATTATTAGTGTCCTGACACCTTAAAACAAGGTAAAAATAAATTGAAAATTGATTTCTAGGAAAAAAAGAACCATTTTTTTTGTATTACCAGTTGCTCCAATGTGAAATAGTTTTGAGCAAAATTTGAGCCGGTCAGAATCATCGGCTGGATGGCACAGAAGGTAAGGTGGCCAATTGGTGATGTGTGTGGTACTTCAAAAACTCTTTCCGTATTAAATGCCTTGACCCCATGAATATTTCCTATCCCCAGCCCTATTCCCCTCCCCAACCCCCTCCCAGACATTGGAAAAGGCTGAATTTATCCATTGTACAGCTGCTATTCGAACAAAATTATGGAGACCCCACATTTGTATTTCATTTCACCAGAAGTGTACAAGTACCACATTACATTGTATATGGTGATTTAAAAAAACTTTGACATCGGGAGGTTGAGAGAAATCAGCTTTAAACCTGGAACTGGGATTTAAACCTGAAAATATTGCTATTTCCCTATGAATTCAGTGTCATAGTCATTCGCTGAACACTTCCAAAGCATCATGCAATATTTTTGCAAATTCGAACATGATCTACACCTTAACCTAGCCTGAAACTGGGATGTACAGAATGACAGATAAACAGACATATGGAAGTCATTGTGGCAACTGTACCAGGCTTCTGCAGCTCTGCTGTAGGCTTGATAAGTCTCTTGTTTTTGGTCAAAGACTCTCAAAAGAACAGGATGAACAAATGAAAGACTGTTCTTTAGCAGAATCCTATCAAGCTACTAGGTACATGTATATACACATATATATTCCTCACAAAGGAAAGGTACATTCACAGAATGGTACAAACTGATGAATAACTCTCACTAAACTTCACAGGTACATGTACATTGTTCATATGCTGCTGCTTTCATTCTACAACTCTTAGTGGACTGGTTTACAGTTTTCTCTCTACTATTATCTGCATTAAAATTTTGGGTTGTTGGCTGAAACTGAAATGTGAATCATTTGTGTGATTAATATAAAGACATTGAAATTATAATAAATCTAGCAGAAAAAATTGTTGAATATCGAAGAATTTGTTCCTATGCAGTCTAAAGGTTTGAAGTATTAGAGACTTGAGAGTATTTTAATGTTCATAATTATTAATGGTACATGTACATGTATGCAGACTGTAGGGTTTAGCTTCTTCACTACAAGTATAATATCAACAAATAAACACTGTACAGGAACATCACCCCTACACTGATAAATGAAAGCCAACCTTTGGATCATGTAGATAGGTGTGACATTGTGACCTTGACAGACCAGTAGACTGTGCACTTTTACCTGTCAAACTCACAGACGATACAATTATGCAGTAATTAAATCATGCAGGTACATATGGTGTACCTATTCTAGCCATAGAAATCATAAATAATTTTCAACAACAGCCTATTTGCCACTATGGGCTACATTATTAGTCTTTCATGTATTAATGCGCTGTTGGTGGCCTTTTGACCTTGACCTTTTGACTTTAATTATGGTACCATTTGACCGTTCCACCTTGAGCAGTAGGTTTCTTGTTTGCCATAAGTTTGACCACAACATCTTATACCTTCTTGAACTGGAGTAATAGCTCAGACAGTTTCAAAACATGCAATTTACTGTTTTTGGGGCCACTGTGACATTTTTGACCTCAATTTGTTACTTGGCATATTGTCTCCCACCAATGTATCCACTCCACAAATACATTAAATATTCAATGACCTTTACCTTAATTTTTTTTATGTGAAACATATTTTGTCATGATGTATCCACTAACAAAAAAGTTATTTTCGATGATCTTCTTATTTTTATACCAGTGACCGTGACCTTTTGACCTCAATGTTGGTACTCAACATTTGTATGACCCCATCGTGTTTTTTTTTTTTTTTCCTCGTGAAATCTGCGAGAAATCCCTCAATTTGTTGTAAAAGGTTAAGGAACAAAATAACGAAAGCTGCGAGAAAGAGGAGATGAGAATCTCATACGGCTTCGCCAGCTATATATGTATAGATGTAACCAAAAATATATATACATAAAATTTTATGAGATACATAATTTTTTACACACATGTACATGTAAGTAAATGTCAGTGATGCCGAGTAATCCAGGAGACTATTTTTGAGTACCATAAGCATGATTAGCTATATACGACATCCTCATCAAATGCAACCTGGGAATTGAGTAACATGTCGATTAGAAGTCGTCTGTATTCAGCTTTCATTAAATTTCATTTCATAAAATATTTCCTGTGTTTATAATAATAACAGGATATTTAACACTGATCATAATATTGTTGTCATGCAACTTCCATGTTGACTCCTGGGCTGGCATGATGCTTGAGACATATTGATAAATTAAGCATGCACAGCTCTTGCCAGAGACATTATGATGAGGACGTACATGTACATGTACATGATGTATCCTGTGAAAAGGTTATTACACACGATCACGGCAGGGAAATTCCTGATAGGATAACACATCCACCAAAGGTCAAGTAATTTTTGCATGAAGTGGCAACGGACAAATAATTACACAGATCTATGCGATAGTTTCTAGCAGTCTGAAAACTGTTCATATTATTCACACTCACAAATTCCACTTTGCACTCCATCCGCCTCTCCTGTCTCATTCCGCCATTGAGCTCTGAAATCTGCCCCATCCCTGCTCTCTGCCTCAATCCCTCCTCCCTGTCCCAACCCCTCCTTTCTGCCCTCCTCTCTGCCCCCACTCTTCCTCTCTGCTTGCCCTCTGCTCCAACCCCTCCTCTCTGCAACAACCCCTTCTCTGCTTTACCCCCTCCTCTGCCTTAATTGCCCCCTCTGCTCTGTTACCCCTCCTCTCTGCCCCAACTCTTCCACTCTGCCCCCAACCTCTCCTCTCTGCCCTGGCCCCTCTTCTCTGCACCACCCCTACTCTCTGCACCACCCCCTCCTCTCTGCACCACCCCCTCCTCTCTGCACCACCACTGCTCTCTGCCTCCTTCCCTGTTCTCTGTCCCAACCCCTCCTCTCTGCCCGAACCCCTCCTGTCTGCCCAACCCCTCCACTCTGCCCCACCCCCCTCTCCGCTCCATCCCTCCTCTCTGCTCCAACCTCCCCTCTCCGCCCCAACTCTGACTTGCTCCCTTCTCCATGACCCACCTCTGCTTCAAATTGGAGAATAACAGACCTATATTTAACCAGTGTGTTCGATGATAGAAGATCAGAATTGACCTCAACATCATAAGTATGTGTAGACATAAACATGGTGGAGAATGAAGAGCTGGATCAGCCTCGGGCCTCACAGGTATCTGTTCTGAATACATGTACAAACTTGCATGCAATAAATACTCCCTCATTTGGGCTGGGCTTTTTTTAAATTCTGGTGGTCACATACGGTAATTCCTCTAATAATTCAATCACAGGAAGTTCACTTTTCAACTCTGTTATTCAAACACAGAGAAAAAGTAACATTCCCATTCTTCATTCAAATTGAAGAAAACCTATATGATGGCAAAATGTGACACTTTTTTGCTGGTGCCATCAAGAATATTTCCATATATAAGCCATTTTTGTTGCACTTCCGGTGATCGAATTATTAGGGGAATTACCGTACATGTAGTTCATCATTTTTCAACAGATGACTCGATAGGACTAATACAGCATCGCCCTCAACTATTTGTATATAATACCGCTCAGGTCATTCATTATGTCCACATGAACAGCTACAATAAAAGTGTGGCTGGGATACAAATCATCACAGGGATCACTAAATTGGTTCTTGCGATGTTTTAGAAATACATGTATATGCAGTCAGTATGTTTGTCTGTTGGGCGATAGGACTTCTTTTCAGTAGACCGGCATCGTTGTCCACCACCCTTTTAATGTTGCATTTGGTTAATGCAATAACCCAAGAACAAAACATCTCACATACAATTTACATGCCATGCAACAAAAAATTGATGAACTTTAAGCACTTGTAAAAATTAGACAAAATAATCTGAAGGACAATATGAGCTGCATGTATATTAGAAAAGAAGCAATGTGCATGGCTGAAATTACCTTTGGTCAACATGGACAAGGCACATACTTAACCGAATAAAACCATGAAACACGTGCATTATATAATAGTGCAAATGCATGGCTGAAATTACCTTTGGTCAACATGGCCAAGGCACATACTTAACCGAATAAAACCATGAAACACGTGCATTATATAATAGACTGTGTGTGAAATAATATCTTTAAAATCAGGTATGTAGGTTTCACATTTGGTATGTGAAACACACAAAGGAATGAAAATGTGAAAAAGACACAGACACAATTATTTGAAAAGCTACGGTGAGCTTGAAGTTACAATAGCATTTATGGGAGGTGTAAGCTGTAAGGTTGACAAATGATCAAGGTTTCTGGATATCGGTCACAGACGGAGTGCGAAGTAAGGTGTCAACAACTCTGAGCCACACCAGAAAATTTATGCGTTTCTCTCTAAAGTACAACATGGAAGCATTCATTCAGTGATAACTGGTATTTAAATATGCACCAAAGTATGGTGCTACTATTTGAAGACAGAACACCTAAACTTATCCTGATCAATGAACATTTTGGCAACTTTTATGTTGAAATATGGCAGTGTGACTAACGTGACAGGACCTAGGAGTACGGTAACGTGACAGGACCTAGGAGTACGGTAACATCACAGGACCTAGGAGTACGGTAACGTCACAGGACCTAGGAGTACATGTACGGTTTGATATGATTGAAACTGTGTGAACCTTCACCTAAGACATGTTTTTACTAATTTTGAGGTTTATAGGTCACCTAAGTAGGTCAAACTTTCATCAAAAGTAGGTCAGCTCAGAACTTGCTGGTAACAGTCCCCTAATGCACATTCATGCCAAAAATCAAGGTTCTAATGTCAACGATTCGTAGGAATACAGGAGAAGGTCGAGAGATGACTTGGGGGCCGGACCCTTTATCTAGAAATAACCTGAAATCCTCTCAAAATTTCAAGGTTTATAGCTCAGAACTTGCTGGTAACAGTCTCCTAAATGCACATTTAAGCCTAAAATCAAGGTTCTAATGTCAACGGTTCTTCTTATTTTCCGACAAAAGGATTCGGATGGACTCACAGACTCATTACCGGACAATTTGCAAATGAGAGCCTACTTCGTAGGAAAAATGTCACATACAAGTATATGACTATGAAGAGATATTCCTCCACGTTGGAACATATGTTGGGAGAATGAAATCAACTACCAGTACCCGAATCCACAGGTGAAACCCTGATTGGGTCATGCTTCACTGTCACTCACAGACCAGTGTGGGGAAGCCCCCAATGGCGTATTATCGTATAAAGGGTACCACCCTGTTACTATTTTCATCTGTCATCCATGAGAGACCCACAATTTTGTTTTAAATTTTTGTTTGTAGAAGCTAATAATTCCAAACTGTATAAAATTATCACAACAAAACTCAAAATGGATTGAAAAGATAATGAAATATCAAAGTAAAATTCATTTGTGTTAATTTTGAGAACAATAACAAGGTGTAACCAATGTCATTCTGTCAAATAACATTGGCAACAGGTTTGGTGTTCTAAATCCATTAAATATTTCAACTTTATTCGAATTCTTTGGGATATTCACATTACTCATTCCCTTGGACCTTTTGATGTGCTTTGAAATCTCAAAGAATGACATTAAATGAAAATGGTGCGCAAAAGTATGATTACTCACCACAAGATTTTGCGTTTTTTAGTGTACCAAGATTTTTGCCATGGGCACTCTAATTCTTACCATATATGTTTCTTGGACTACAAAACAGTGTTTGAATCTACTCTGACAGATGTGACATTAGACACCAGTTTTCTTTCACTTCCATCTCTTATTATTCCCATTTGCCGTACTTTTTTCCTAGCTTGATGAGTCAGTAGTGGTCAGAGTATGTAATGGTTATACCGGATTCATTTTGTTTTTCTAAGGTCATCATCATCTGATATGTTGCTAACGTCAATTTTGATAGGACATGAAAAAATGACCCATTTTGACACTGTTTATAATAGAATGCCTCCAACAGGCTTCTGTTTTGTTATCACAAGCATACATGTACATGTGTGATGTTATTTTGGTATACATGTACCTACTGATTTTTGAGATATGATGGTAATGAGAAAACAATAGATCTACAGTACAAGGCAGAAATAACTTACTCATAAACGCGAGTGAAAAAAAAGATTTTCACGACTTTAATTTATTAATCGCAGCCGGAAAACTCGCCTAAATCGCGCAAAAAAACAAAAGCATAATCTCGACTGAAACGCGTCTACCGTACGCGTTTCAGTCGCGATTATGCTTTTGTTTTTTTGCACGATTTAGGCGAGTTTTCCGGCTGCGATTAATAGATTATAGTCGCGAAAATGTTTTTTTTCACTTGCGTTTATGAGCAAGTTATTTCTGCCTTGTACTGTATGAACTAAGGTATGTACATGATGGCAATACCCCAAGGACAATTTTGGCTGTAGTCCATGACCTGTGTTAGGTTCAGTGAGCCTACGCATTGTCATACTCGAAATATGGCGGTAATACGCAACCAGATTATGTGAATTAATGGATCGTGAATACAGCGTTTTCCTCTCTGATCTGGTTTTTCACCATGGACGTTTCGACAAACACGTGTTCAACATAGCTCTATATTTTCACGCCAGGTGGGAGCAGTCCTCAATCGACTTTTCCCCGCTGGGTTTAAACGGCGGACTGAATGGTAGGCCACGTGCGTATGTGTGTACTCCATGACTGGTCCATGTATGAAAGCATAATAAAATGGGGTAAGAAACTGCTACAACAGTCTGTTACTTGTTCAGTACTAAAACGGGGGAGATTTCGCTTCCTGGGTTTACCGCATACCCAATTCTCCCTCTGGCACTGAAGAGGGGTATGCAGGGGAGACGAGCAGGAACTATCAAACACAAACCAGATGACGTCATAGTTCTTCCAGGTAAAACAAGCGCATGTGCGAAGCATACGCGAAGAATGAATAGACTTTAAACACAGTATCTTGTAGAGTGATTCGGTGGCCGAGTGGTTAGAGAGGTTCGGCTGTTGGCACGAAGGTCGTGTTTTCGCCCCCACTCAGGACAGACTGTAGTAGCAGCTTGTTAGCTGGAAATGGAGTGCTATCATACCTCACGCAACTGAAGATGAATGGACAAATTTGACCCAGTGACCCACAAATAATAGGTCAATCTAGCTTATTTTCCAAAGGCTTCTGCTCTAAGACCATATATGCATTTGTAAATTAAGTTTGGTAGTCCCAGGCATGTATGTATTCATTCTATAGATACATGTACATGTATGGGGGTAATAAGAGATTTGTGAAAATACAGTTTGATCTGATGATCTCGGCAAATATGGGTCAATCTCGCTGATTTTGCTTTGTGACCACATGAATGTATTTTCAAATTTGGTCCTCTTAGGTATATTCAGTCTTGAGATATGGTGGTAACGAGAAAATGGAGACGGACAGATGAACGGACATGATGACGACAATATCCACGGCCAATTTGGTCGAGGGTTTGAAATTGACAAAACATTAAGGTGCCTTAAACTATTACTATATACATTAAAAAGCCTGAAGAATATTATAATACAATTTTCATCTGTTCCACTTCACAAGAATAATTTAGCTTGTGAGGAAACATTTTCAAATTTAAAAAAAAAAATTACATTTTTTTTTAACCTAAATGATTTTTCGTTGGAACTTTACATGTAAAGGGTATGGCTTGAATAGCCAGTTGTAAACAATTGACAACTTAATAAACAAGGTTAATTAACATAATGTAATTAATCACTTGTTAATTACAGTAATTAATCACTTGTTAATTACAGTATCTGTCAGCCTATTCAGGGTAAAATAACACTTACACATGTTAAGGTGTGAATCACACAATACAATGTAAACTTCTACACTGTAAACCCCACTTTTGCTGAGGCGTTGTTTATCTAGACGATGTAATCAATATTAACAACCCTGACTTGTTTCCTTTAGTGAGACAGTATTTGAGGGGATGTGTCAAGAAAATCTTTACATTTTCTCCATTTAAACTTTTAAGACACCGGTTAATTCCACCTACTGATGACACCTGTTGAATACGAACTTCGTAATCAATAATTTTCAACCCCCAAAACCTCGATTTTCGTCCATTTTCAGTGGTATCCATTTAGATGCCTGTGAATGGATATCCGAGCGGGGTCCAAAGTAGCAAACAATGAATAATTTATACTCGTAACTTATTTGATTCTATGATTAGTCGATTCATTTGTCTTTTATTATGCAGGTGACATCATTCAAGCAACAGAGAAAACAATTTGTTCCCATTTTCTTTTTGGTTATTTTTTGACGGGTATGCAAATTGATACTGATATATCAGATTTACGGTTATTTTTACGATTATTGGATACCCATGGAAAAAGTGAGGCCTGCTCCCCACTTTTGGATTTTTTTTATATTTTTTATCTCCTACTGGCCTTTCCAGGAGGTTAAAGTGAACCCCCTATCCTTTTCTCGTACAGCAAACCCCATATGGGCCCTTTTGAAGTGAAGGTGATACTCCTCTCAAGAAATCTGGACTACAGCCCTGCTTCTATGTATTCCATGTTAAATTTCCAGATTTTAGTGAGTCTCACTTCAAAATAGGGAACCTGATCAAAGCATAGGGTTGCGTACACTGTAGAGTCCTTTCGTCAAATATTAGGGTAATTTCGTGTATATAATAACTGACTTACTTGTTAAGTTCACACTGACTGACATGACTGAGTAATAACAAAAGAATGACTGTTTAATTTCCGGTCCCTCCGCTGACTGACTGGGGGCAAGATTTGTATTCTTTAACATTGCCGAAAGTTCGTTTTGGTGAATATATTTGTTTCTGTCCGCTGAGCAATTCTGCCACTTTCATATGTTTAATGAAATGAATATAATCACCAAATAAGTAAAACAGCAGCCAGGAAATTTTAATAGCTTGATATTTGTAGAGATTTTTCTGTATTTCTCAACATTAACTATATGAGAGCCTATACCCACAGTGCTGAGGGGGGAACATCAACCACCCAGAAAGGATATGTGATGTTTACATGAGAAAAACTCCTCTGTCTCTGACTGTAATAAAGCTGATCTTCTTTTCAATCCAAGACTCACAAAACTATATTTTCTTAAAGAATATACTGAAGTATCAGCCTGGAAAAATTAGGATGATCAGCTTAATAAAAATCTATTTATTATTCATCAAAATATGCATTCTGGTCTATTTCAATGTTTTCTATTCATTTTTAGGGAAATTTTCTCTCATCACAAAATATGATACCCCAAAGCAAAATTATATTTTCACACAAGATATCAGGAAGTTTGATCATTTGAAAGTATCTAGTTTAATTTTGGGTTGAGGGGTCATATTTTAGTTACAAGAGATAATGCTCCCTGTATTTAAATATACCAAAAATAGGCCAGGGCGTACACTTTGATGAACCGTAACTTCATTTTTATGTAATAGACCATCATAATTTTTTTCCAGACTGATATTTCATTATGTATTCGTTAAGAAAAATATGTTTTAGCAGATTTTCGATTAAAAAAATATTAGCTTTATTACTGTCACACACAAAGGAGTTTTTCACATGTGGCGATGCATCCTTTGTGGCAAAGCAGACAGTCATGTCCCACTGGCTGTACGTTTTGTTTCAAATTCATATTGATCAGAAAACACGGGCTGTGAAAATCTGTTTCTTAACTTCAGATTTCAATCAGTGTGCGTTAACACCTTAACTCATTCGGTGCCAAAAGGCGACAAATTACATGTAATTCCCTGTCCCAACCCTGATGACGACTTATGGCGTAAATTCAGAGCCTTCCCAACCCCAATGACGCCAAAAGATGACAATGCTGTTTTGCCTTCAAATGAAACCCCACTACGTCTTCAATGTCACATTTTACGCAAGTGCCTCGAGTGAAACTTGCTCAAGGCCTAAACCTTCAACAATCGGATTATCAAAGAACCTTTTTATTTTGACAAACAAATAAAACAAGATCGAGAGTGAAATGAAGAAATAATGAGGAAAATGCGAACTACAAAATTTTCACCATTTTATCGTGTTAGAAACTTGCTGCGAAAATGTAAATTCACTCACTAATCCCATTCAAATCTCTCTATTTCTGAAGTATAACGTGTCCAAGAGACCATCTAATCATTCCATGAAGATGAAATCCAACAGATCCACTTCGTAAACTTTATTTCCACATTCTCCCAACACCTCTGTCGGTAAATATTGACCATTTTCATCTCCCGACATGCTTGGAAGAACTGCGATGGTCGAATTGATCAATCGCATGTCTTTGTTTTAGTCACATGGTAACAACACAGCCAACCGAAGCACTGAAGTGTCGGCGTGGTTCATAGGCACATACGATCAGACAAGTCAGATGAGTGATTTTTATATCCTATCGTAGCTTTCGTAATATTAGCCATCCATCATAACTACTAATAGATTGGGAAAGCCCATGAAATGATCTTTCCAACGTGACCTTGATCATGGAAAACAATCGCGTGAAAGGTGAGATACATGCCTTGAAATATAACAGAGAAAAAAAACCCTCAAAATCTTCGCAATTTAGCGAAGTCTCTCATCTCAAGCTGCATTTATTCCGACAAATGTCCATGAATAAATGAATATTTATCATTCATTCCCGGGCATTGTAATCAAAGAAATATTATGTTTACAGTCTTTGAAAATTACATAGGTTTGTGCACTTTTTTTTATTTTACGTGGTTGTTGTTGTTCATCGAAACAACGATCGCCATTTGCAATATCATTTTGCAAACGTCGACTGAAAATTATGAACGTGTCAGTGAGTTTACATAGTGAATTTTATTTGGAATAAAACCGCATTTTTTGTGGAAAATAATACACACACATAGTTTTTGTTGAAATATATTATTTCAAAAGGACATAAAGCAATAAGTTTCAGAATGTCTGGGATCTGAAATGCAGACAGAAACAACGCCTCCTGTTTTGGAGTTAATTATTCAACTTCACTGACTGCAATGCGCTGGAAACAGCGGGATCCAGGCCAAGAAAACTATCTAGGGTTGACAGCTCAGATGAGCTATGGTACTGAATGAGTTAAAATATTTAAATGTGTGCAATGGGGCAAATAGATATACAGAATCACTATTCGTCATACAGAAATGTAAAGTACATGTATAAGTACAGTCAGCCCCCCAACCATTTCCCCTCTCAAAATTCATTCAGCCCCAAATTTGGGGACAATATTAAATCGACAAAATTAAATTGACTGTTCTATCTAATAAATCTGATCCCTCCCTAAAATCATTGAAATAACAAAGAAATAATGGATTATTTGGATGATTTTGAACAATTTCGTCAACGTCGTGTTCCACTAAAATTTTATCACCTCCAGAATTTATCATGGTGGGAAATTTCATTTTCTGTGATTAAATGAATGAGTGAGTGAATATGATTTAACGTCGCTTTCAAGACTATTTCAGTCATAATCCACACCCAGGAACCCCATGGGTGCCAAGAAGCTCTCTAAAGAGCTGAGGCCTATTCTTACCATGACCTGGAGTGTACATAATGACACCCCGGGTGAATCCCCGGGACTGAGCCCCACGGGATGCTGTGATCATTACAGGGATTACAGTGTCATTAAACAACATGGCAAAAACATTAAGTAAAAGGTTTTATATATATATATACATGTATTTACTTACATGCATATGGCCGGCCATATTGTGCATATCATGGTTTGCCATTCTTCTGCGTTGTTTCTCGTCACCTCAGCTTTCGTACAAAATGGCTTCAAGCCTAGGTAGAGAGGTAGTTTCACAACTTCAGTTAAATCTTAGCTCCAATTGAAGTTTTGTTGTTCCAGACTACATGCATGAACTACACAGTTGTACCATCCGATCCAAGTTTTCTATAGCATGAAATTCCTCCAGACTGTGAAAAAAAAAGCAAAAGAACTCAGATTCGTAAGTATACAATATGAGAAAGTAGGAAAAAATTCTTGCAAAATGTCGCACCTCATATTAAACACCCCATGAAACCAGAGAAGAAATAATATTGTCGTAACGGTAGCGGCGACATTCGACATCAATAGCGGAGATGTCGGGAGAGGAACAAATTTGTTCAAGGTAAACATTCGGCAGAGACATGCGAGGCAGAATAACATGGGATTCAATACAATACTTTCAAAGGTACATTCTGCCCCGACATACAATTAAGTAATCATGATGTGTATGATGCCCACAAAGGTAGATTCACTGCTTAGTCATCCTAGGTAATGTTATCCTTACCTGTAAATATTTGCATTAACCTGGGAGTGGAACTATTTGTGGGTTATTAATTGTACTCCTATGTATTTCAGTACATATAAGCGGTTACCATCACAGTTCGGTATATCAATATCTGATGTTGCCAAGATCGAATGCACTTTTAATGATAAATTGATAGTTGAAATAGGACACTAATATAATTTGGCATCTCTGAAAAAAAACATTGACGAGTTTACATTCAGGGTTTTGCATAAATTTATTTATTTATAAAAAACACAAACCAAGAAAATATGCATCAAATAATAAAACTTCATTTCAGGATCATACTTTTAGAAATTTCATTAATTAAAAATCTCACAAATTGGCAGAAAACATGATTTTGTGATTAACTTCCACAATTAATTTTACCGATGATGAGCAAACATTCCATGTGAGAAAATGGGAATAAAAACCAAATTTTTGCCAGAATCTGCACAGTCACTTTTCAGCTAAAAGCAAAATTTCAGGAAACATTTTGCATAAAAAGAATTCCAATTATCTCAGGATTTGAAGATGGATTATACAGATATATTCTCATCAAGAAGATTCAGTTCACTACTGGAATTATGAAATATTCGTTAAAAAACACTTGTATGAAAAGGTATGGGTCGACCCTAACCTGTATAACCCCAGTCACGAACCAATCTGAGAAAAGTGATACTAATCAGAGACATTAGAAGCTGTTAGTAGAGGGGTAGTCCAGGGGTTGAAATATTTCCTAAAAATTTGTTGTCTTGGGTGACAAGTGAACTGTGATTGTCATTTGCTAACTTCTAATTGTCTCAATTATTTAGCAAAAAGGTATTGCTCATAAAATGTGTTTCACAAAATGGTCACTCTTGTCAGACAATCCCATTATTACAGAAATATTGCAATACAGTGTCAACTGTCAGGTAGTATCATTAGTATCTGTACCTATTGTACATGTGAGTTGCAGGGGTTGAAATGTTTCCTAAAAATTTGTTGTCTAGAGTGATTTTTTATTTATTTATTTTTACTTGTCACTGCAAAAAAGCACAACTAGACAAGCATTATTTCGACCCCTGCAGGCATGGATGTGGTGTCAGAACATTTCTGCATGAACCGTTTCGATACACAACATTTCAGCACAAAGTGGTAGGTACGATATTTTGGCACACAAAATTTTGTCAACTTGATTTCACAGGGTGAGGCTAAATACTACATGTATGACAAAAAAAAAAGATTTTCACTTTTTTCTAACATATAGAAGTTGATGGCTGACAAGATATGAAATTTTGTGGTGGTTGTCTGGATGTCAGTTCAGGCATGTCAGGGGAAACAATTCTCAGTTGGGTTGTATTTCATGTATTTCATAAAAAAATGATCACATACATGTACATGTATTATTCAAACAGATCAAAATCAAACCTCTATTGGTTCAATGTATATGGTAATTCACATGGTAGCAGAAGAAGCGAAGTGTCACAAACATTATGAGAATAATAACTTTGCAATCGTCCACATTCATTGCATACAAATATGACCTTGAATTTCTGATAACGTTGAAAATAAATACCATACAATACACACTCCACCAATGATCTATGAGAAAGCAGAAATGTATTTGAAGTGCTGCCTTATTGATTGATTGAAATTGTAGTTTAAGGGCCGCTTCCCATTCAGATTTCGCGGCCCATCAACTCAATGTTTTATTTGAATTTCGCGGTACATTTCTTTGTTTTTTGAATATCTTTTCCAGCGCTAAGTATATAAATAAATAAATGAATAAATAAATAGAAGTAAATAAGAATCGCTATGTACAAGTGTGCTGCCTCATTCACAAACAGGTCACAGTATAATTAGGGGGATAATCAACAAGGAAATTGATACTCCTTTATGGCCATATCCTGGCACTTGATCTGTATCCTGTTTTGATAAAACATACAGGCCATACAAACATTAATACAGCAGGCCAGAGACATTGAGGGCTCTCCAGTTTGGAGATAAAAAATACAAACAAATTTGCAGCTTTTTGTCAATAGCGTATAAATTCATTTATTATACCTCATGTAAATTCGTAATGTTTTCATTGGTTGACAGCCTGTCACGTGTCATTCTACAAATCGTGATGTTCAGTGATGATGCAGTCATATCTTGCCTTACCGTTGAATAAATGTCATGTACCACGTACG
Organism: Hanleya hanleyi; assembly: GCA_036873755.1. Taxonomy (NCBI): domain Eukaryota; kingdom Metazoa; phylum Mollusca; class Polyplacophora; order Lepidopleurida; family Hanleyidae; genus Hanleya; species Hanleya hanleyi. The sequence goes on along the minus strand of JAVTVY010019614.1, from coordinate 29,662 downwards.
GCAGAGCGCTGGACATGACATTTATTCCACGGCGACATCTGTCGGACCAAGAGTTGCCTTCCACAGAGCGCGCGCCAACATACTCCCCGAAACGAAGATGTGTCGGCCTGATGTGTATACGTCGGCCCGTTGGTGAGAGAAATTGGTGAATGTGATTTGGTAATTGACTGAAATAAATTTGACATCTTTTGAAAAGGTACGTAAGATCACCGAGAACGATACTCTTCCAAATTATGCGATTGAGTCGACAAACAAACCGAGGTCGAACAGTTGATCTTGACACGGCATTTTGAAATCAACAACGGTCCGCGCAGTGCTGAACACGATATGCTTATTTCACCGTATCATCCTCATTCACATGATTATAAAGTCCCATTTTATTCAAATATGACATTCGGTATAATAAAACAACTATTGCATGTTATAGAGTGGGACATCACGATTTGTCAGCTCTCGACAAGTGATGTACAACTCGCGCCGCGCGCTCTTTGTACATCACTTGTCTCGAGCTGACAAATCGTGATGTCCCACTCTATAACATCCAATAATTGTATAATACTTTAGCATACATGTAAGTTTATGTGCTTCGAAGAAATTGTTGTCCATCTGCTGCAGAAGATAGAAACAGTCTACAGTTTTCTCAAATTGCCATTTTAACATGTTCAAACACAACTACAGATATCAATGGAGAAAATGTGCTAACATATATGTGTATGGTCCGTGTAACACTTGACAATTCAGCTTCCATCTTGCAAAATGGAAGTAGAAAGATGGAAAGCCCTACATCGCTCCCGTATTCGAACTTTCCATCTCGAAAAATTGAATGTAGAAAGACGGAAAGATTTACATTACTTCAGCTCTCCAAAATAAATTCATTGCATATAGGAATAGCCAATAGGTTTTCTTGAAGAAGACACATGGTTATTAAAATTCAGTGGGACATGCAGATCTTGTAGATTTTGGGAATCAGGCTAATTTTAACAAAGTATTGCTCTCGTGTTCCTGTATGTCATAAATTCATTTTGGAAAGCTCGAAGCTCGAGTGGTATTGAGCTTTCCATCTTTCTACTTTCAATTTTGCGAGATGGAAATCTTGAATACGACAGCGATGTAGAGCATTCCATCTTTCTACTTTCAATTTTGCGAGATGGAAAGCTCGAACACAGCAGCGATGTTCCTGTATGTCATAAATTCATTTTGGAAAGCTCGAATACGCGAGTGGTATTGAGCTTTCCATCTTTCTACTTTCAATTTTGCGAGATGGTAATTAAGCTCCAATACGGCAGCAATTGTAGAGCTTTCCATTTTCAATTTTGCAAGATGGAAAGCTGAATGTAAAGTGTTACATGTATGGACCATATATCATGTGTATACTTGAGTGACAGTAAAACTTAATTTGTCTCATTTGTGTTCCGTCAACCTTAAAAAGACTTTGCGGTGCTGAATGGAGGGTGTGCCCAAGCTAGAAAGTCCTAAAGCCCTGGCGTCAATGTCTGTTGATGCGTAAACACATTTAACACATTTGCTCGCTGTCTCAACTTAAAAGTTTCAACAGAGAGAAATAAAATCAGTGTTACCAACAAAATGAATATTGCTTCTACTGGTTAAAGATGCATGTAATCAGCCTCAAAAAGAGCCTCAACTTGTAGACATGGCTTTCGAAAAGCAAACAGCATGCCATGCCATTTATATTTGACGTTCAGTTTCTTTCATTTTCTCTTAAATGGTGGAGGCAATTTTGGTTGTTTGTGGTCAAATGTGTTTTATTTTGTACCTAACATATGTTACTTTCGTGGAGTTTGAGAGACATTGATTCCAGTTTAGATTTGAGGCTGATTACATCTTTAAAGTACCAATGACACTCCTGAACGACACATACCCTCATAATGACACAATCAAACATGTAGACAATTTCAAATGGATTAATAGGTAAATTAATTGAAATAAAATAGATCATACAAGAACATCGCAAGGATAAGTTTGATAAAACGAGATACAAACATGATGCATACAGAACTGTCAACAATAAATTAGTGTAAGGTGACAACTTCCTAATTAGCTCACGCCATCAAGATGGGGTGTATGTTTTTAATATTGATTCATGCTCGAGTGACTACTGGATTGACAGGACAAGTGTACAATTCGACGGCACGCACATTGACACAAGTTTTTCTCTAACAGCCCTATTAGTCCACAAAGCAAGGAAGAAAACACAAATGGCTAAGCCAATATTTTCATCAGTCCTTACAGATACAAATGATCACCCATATTAATAAAAACAGGCGTGGATATAAACTATCAATGGAGCATGTATTTGTACATATCTTCACAATTCAGTGACACAAATATCACAATTACAAAATGTACATACAGGTATTCTTATAACATGTATAATATGACAAGTCGGGTTTTAACATATCCTCATAATTCAGTGTCATCCGTCAGAGTTTTCACATATCCTCATAATTCAGTGTCATCAGTCAGAGTTTTCACATATCCTCATAATTCATTCAGTGTTATCAGTCAGGATTTTCACGTATCCTCATAATTCAGTGTCATCAGTCAGAGTTTTCATGTATCCTCATAATTCAGTGTCATCAGTCATAGTTTTCACATATCTTCATAATTCATTCAGTGTTATCAGTCAGGGTTTTCACATATCCTCTTAATTCAGTATCATCAGTCTGGGTTTTCACATATCCTCATAAGTCAGCCTTATCAGTCATGGTTTTCACATATCCTCATAATTCAGTGTCATCAGTCAGGGTTTTCACATATCCTCATAATTCAGTGTTATCAATCAGGGTTTTCACATATCCTCATAATTCAGTATCATCAGTCAGGGTTTTCACATATCCTTATAATTCAGTGTCATCAGTCAGGATTTTCCCAGATCCTCATAATTCAGTGTCATCAGTCGAGGTTTTCACATATCCTCATAATTCAGTGTCATCAGTCAGGATTTTCACATATCCTCATAATTCAGTGTTATCAGTCACGGTTTTCAATTATCCTCACAATTCGGTGTCATCAGACAGGGTTTTCACATATCCTCATAATTCAATGTCATCAGTCAGGGTTTTCACATATCCTCATAATGCAGTGTCATCAGTCAAGGTTTTCACATATCCTCATAATTCAGTGTCATCAGTCAGGGTGTTCACATATCCTCATAATTCAGTATCATCAGTCTGGGTTTTCACATATCCTCATAATTCAGTGTCATCAGTCAGGGTTTTCACATATCCTCATAATTCAGTGTCATCAGTCAGGGTTTTCACATATCCTCATAATTCAGTCTCATCAGTCAGGGTTTTCACATATCCTCATAATTCAGTGTCATCAGTCAGGGTTTTCACATATCCTCATAATTCAGTATCATCAGTCTGGGTTTTCACATATCCTCATAATTCAGTGTCATCAGTCAGGGTTTTCACATATCCTCATAATTCAGTGTCATCAGTCAGGGTTTTCACATATCCTCATAATTCAGTGTCATCAGTCAGGGTTTTCACATATCCTCATAATTCAGTGTCATCAGTCAGGGTTTTCACATATCCTCATAATTCAGCATCATCAGTCAGGGTTTTCACATATCCTCATAATGCAGTGTCATCAGTCAAGGTTTTCACATATCCTCATAATTCAGCATCATCAGTCAGGGTTTTCACATATCCTCATAATGCAGTGTCATCAGTCAGGGTTTTCATATATCCTCATAATTCAGTGTCATCAGTCAGGGTTTTTCACATATCCTCATAATTCAGTGTCATCAGTCAGGGTTTTCACATATCCCAATAATTCAGCGTCATCAGTCTGGGTTTTCACATATCCTCATAATTCAGTATCGTCAGTCAGGGTTTTCACATATCCTCATCATTTAGTGTTGTCAGCACAATGTTGTGTATGTACATGTTCAATGTACCATACCCACATATCTGTCCATGTACACTGTATTCATTGCAGTCTATCCCGATATCACATTCAAGTGATTTTATTAGGATCCCCAGTTTATATACTTTTTCCAATTTTTAGTCATATACAATGTATATGCAAGTTTTACAGCATTTCACTTGGCATGAATTGAAAAGTTATATTTCTGTTCTTGAAAACCGTCACCAGATTATACATGTATATATTCCCTGTAAGCCTAAATATGAAGAAATATCAACTTAAACCATCCTAGATCTTCAAATGCATATATACTTTTTTAGAGGTACGGTACCTAATCAATGAGTGTAGTTAAAGAGCAGTAGAATTAATTGAGTATATACCTCAGGGGTTCATAGACATCAAAATTTTTACCACCCTAGTTAAAATATTGAGGGGTTTTTTCGACTCCATTTCAGTTTTTTTCTGTTTTTACGGCCACTCCACTAAGTTGTATTGAGTTTTTGAAATTTTTTACCACCCTGCATATCCATCCCAATTATAACAATTATAGTACCATTGAAAAGTAGGAAAGAGGCAATAAGCCAATGGGAATAACAACTTCATCTCAAAATGAGCCTCAGAAATTGAACTCCGTGTCAATTCGATAGTATAAATGGTCTTTTGCGGTAATGAAGATACAAAGAACGTGAAACGTCAATGAACTAAAAATATCATCATTTATGTTGCTTATGACTGATAAGACATTTGAGACCATTCAAGATTAAAATAAGAGCTGAGTGAATAGAGAAATTGGAGAGAGTAAATTTGGACATAAATTAGAAACATTGTGGGATAGAAAAGAATGTTGTTTATCCAATCTAGTCCACTGGTACTATAAGGAATTTGTAGGAAAAAATAAACAGAGCTAAAAAAAAAAAAAATCGATTCCAAATCCATGGTATTGTTCGTAGGAAATCAATTTTTTAACCCAACTTATTTGGTATAACAAAATTACCTCCCTTGGACCTCGTGTCTGCAGCAACAACAACAACAGCAACAAGAGCGACAAATTTAACACAAACATTCAAGATAATTATCATACAACGCTTGCAAGAGACGCTATAAAACCCTTACATCACCAGGCGACCTCCGGAGAAGATCTAGCAGCTGTCAAGGATGGGGAATCTTGAACTCGCACTTCAACTTTACGTCCCTCGCCGTCGAGTTTCAGTAAAAAAAACTCGTGGAGTTAAATTTACCTCGGGGCCCAGTAATATCTTGATGCTCATTGGCTAACAACTTCTGATTATGCGAAGTCATTGAATCGGCAATTCCCGGCCCCAAAAATATATCTCGGAAACCTTGCCGTCAGGTATTGCTAGTAACTGGAAGCATACGTCGAGGTGGAATCCAGAAGAACTCGCGGAGACAGAAATTATTTTCAGAATTGGAAATCCCCAAACCTACTAAGCCAGACTGTCGAAGGATCGGCGATGGTTTTCATCTCATTGAAATGATTTGCACCATTCGTGGATTGAGTTTTCGTCAAAAATATTGAGTATTTCTTGTCCAAAATGTAACCTTTTGAGTTTTTTTACTGTAAGTATTCAGTTTTTTACTAATCTTTACAGCCGAATAACGGTGGTAAAATGTGATGTCTATGAACCCCTGTACCTGTTATCCTACATGAGCTTCAATGCAGGTAGTTTAAGGTACATGTATGTACTTCGATATTCATGTACGGTACCTGAATAACCTTATAGTGATCGTAAACCCCAAAGTATAGTTTCCATCAAATGAAAGACCATTGCGAACAGCGTCGGAAAATATTTATCGTAATTTTTTACGATTTCATTTCACAGAGTAAACTGCAAATGAAGCATGGTATTCTATGGTGGTCTGTTGCAATATATCTAGGTCCAGTGACGTCACACTGCCTTAATACATATATTTCAAACTGTGTATGCACTTTCCAATGCTTGATTCAAGCTTATTGTGTGTATACTTTGAGTTTCAACACAGTCTCACTGTTCCAGTGTGCATGTTTCACCAAAATCGGAGAAATTAAATGCAAGATTTAGATTGACTTGACACTTATGAGTTACCATCTCCCAGATTTTGGTGAAACATGAACATTGGAACAGTGAGACTGTGTTGAAACTCAAAGTATACACACCTTAATCTTGAATCAAGCATTGGAAAGTGCATACACAGTTTGAAATATATGTATTAAGGCAGTGTGACGTCACTGGACCTAAATATGATTGCAACAGACCACCATAGAATACCATGCTTCATTTTCAGTTTACTCTGAAATAAAATCGTAAAAAATTACAATAAATATTTTCCGACACTGTTCGCAATGGTCTTTCATTTGATGGAACTATACTTGAGGATTTACAATCACTTTAACAAGTCCAACACAAAGCAGGTCTGACTGTGAAGTGGGGCTTTAATACACAGGAAAAACTCCCATCGATGTTAAAACTGAAGGCCTTAATTTCAAATAACATGCTAGACACGATGTTTAACATTATGCCCAAATTAGGTATGTGCCCAAAACAGAGAGCAAAATAAAATATAACAAGAGCCCAAGGGGCTTCAATATACGCCCGTATATCTGGAATTACACTGGTCTGAATTTCTAGATTGTTAATGGCCTTGATCTGAATTGGTAGCTAGCAATCCAGAGAAAGGTCTACGATTTTATGCTTCTGAGAATGTTACATCACATCTTATATTGAATGATAAACTAAAATGGGCTGAACTCTTGGTAACTAGGTGACCTTGAAACAAGAGTCGAGAGCTCACATTTCCCACACTGAAATCGACAATAGTCAAACACAAGAAAATAGTAGTTTTCTTTCAAATGGATTCCTTTCAGGCGAGAAAATTTTCCATGAAGGTAGAAGGATGTGAAGAAAGTGATGAAGTAAACCTTTGTTCTTGAGTTAATAAACAGGTATAAAGTTCATAAAGGACCCCTCTCCCCATAATTAGTAAATGTACGGTTTTTATTTCACAACAATTTAAGTAAATGTAGCCATTTCTTACATGTATCAAACATGAGACAACTCCACAGGACAAATGCCATATACTTGTAGGGGAGACAAGTCTGAATATTCCAACCTAACACATCTTGGCAGCTGAACTTGACTTTTGACAAATTGATCTCTCTTTGCAATGCGAGTAAGCTATATCCAAAGTTTGGTATCAATCCATACCTTGAAACTAGAGATATCGCATGGACAACTAATGTTAATGGGTGAATGGACAGAATGCAACATCGCATTACATGATCTTGTCTTCGACAGGTATATGAAAATGTGACTTTTAATGATTTCTTGAGTTTGGGGTCACAGTGACCTTGATCTTTGACCCAGATTTTGGTATGTAACACATCATGTGAAGATGTATCTAATGTATCTACTGGCACAAAAAGGTTATTTTTAAGGATCTCAAATTTTTGGGTCACAGTGACCTTGACCTTTAATCTTGACCTACATTTTGGTACATGACACATTGTCTTCCCTCAATATCTTAATCATCTTCACAAGTCCAGGTAAATCCTAAATCCTTGGAGAGGGTTTACCTTGACATTTTTGGTCTTTCGAATGAGTTCTTGAGTCGACGCCTCCATTATACAATCTCGTACATTTCATCCACCGCGCTTGTTTTGAATAAGCATGTCAGTATCCCAAGCTTGCGGTTTTTGCTTTGACTTCCGATGTTGATTTCAACTTGACATCAAAGCAGTTGAGTCCGCAACAAAATTCAATCCTGTCATATCTCATACCTAGCAGCGGATTGGCCTAATCAACTGGCTTAGCGCGTTCACTGATTGGGTTGATTTAGAGGAAACCTCTTGATCTATTTATATCCAGAACTCATATGGGTAACTAACCAAGCCAGTGTATCGATCCTAACAGATTGATCGATAAACTGGCTCGCGAGGATGTGTATCAATGGACACAAAAAAATTATGATTTTTAACAATTTCATGATTTTGGGGGTCACAGTGACCTTGACCTTCGGCCTTGACCTACATTTTGGTATGTGACACATCGTGTCCCCCTCATGCATCTACTGACATAAAAAAAACTATTTTTAATAATTTCCTGATTTTGGGGTCAGTGACCTTTGACCTTCGACCTTGACCTATATTTTGGTATGCGACACCTCGTTTCCCCCTTTTGAATCCACTCATAAAAAATTAGAAATTTTTAATGATTTCCTGATTTTTCCATCACACTGACCTTTGACCTCTGACCTCGACCTACATTTCGTATGCAACACATCGTTCTCCCCTAGGGCATCCACTCACCAAAAATTAGAACTGTAGATAGAAAACTGTCAATGATAAATGATTTCCTGATTTTAGGCAACAGTGACCTTTGACCCCTGACCTCGACCTCAATTTTGGTACGCGACACATCGTCTCTACCTAGCGTATCCACTCACAAAAAATTGCAAATGTGGATAGAAAACTTTCACAGATATAGACCGGACACAAACACTTCAGTGATTTCCCGTTTTTTAGGCCAGTGACCTTTGACCTCTGACCTTGACCTTCATTTTGGTATGCGACACATCGTCTCCCCGTAGGGTATCCACTCACCAAAAATTAGAACTGTAGATGGAAAACTGTCTCAGATATAGACCGGACACGGGGGACGGACAGACGGACAGACGGACACACGGACGGAAACCGCCATCACATAATACGTCCGCCTTTTGGCGGGCGTATAAAAATGTAAAAAAATCTAACTCTGAGTCTTGTACTGTGTTTGCTAAACCCACCAATGTTGTGTAATGTACGCATATCTGAATATAAACAGTTTTACACTGAACATTTCTAATCTGCAGTATAATAGAGAGACAGAAATGTAAATGTTACTAATGTCATTTGTACTAATGTCATATTTCGCTCACCGTTGTAGGTCCAATTGAAGCTGTTTGGCTAACTTGTTCCTCAATCTATCCTTTTCTTTGGAGCATTTCTCTTGGAAAGCCATGCTCACTGGACCCACCTTCTCCTTGGGTTTGGCCATGATCACTGCTTAAAATCAGAGTTTATTTCGAGCTGCTTTACCAGCTGATCTTAGACCGATTTAGGGCCTGGTTGATTTCTGACTGATTCTCACAGACTACATGTGGATTTTTAACAGATTACAGTTTGATGTGCTGTTTTTCAGCTGGTTTAACCATCTGCTCAGGAATCAATGGAATATTGGCAGTGGACCAAGTCCTGAGTTTGGACTGATCTCTGGTATACCACAGTGGCAGCTGTTATTGGTGGTGGACCACTGAGTATGGACTGGTCTCTGGTATACCACAGTGGCAGCTGTTACTGTTAGTGGACTACTGAGTTTGGACTGATCTCTGGTATACCACAGTGGCAGCTGTTATTGGTGGTGGACCACTGAGTATGGACTGGTCTCTGGTATACCACAGTGGCAGCTGTTACTGTTAGTGGACTACTGAGTTTGGACTGGTCTCTGGTGTTGCCACAGTGGCAGCTGTTATTGGTAGTGGACCACTGAGTATGGACTGGTCTCTGGTATACCACAGTGGCAGCTGTTACTGCTAGTGGACTACTGAGTTTGGACTGGTCTCTGGTGTTGCCACAGTGGCAGATGTTATTGGTAGTGGACCACTGAGTCTGGACTGGTCTTTGGTATACCACAGTGGCAGCTGTTATTGGTAGTGGACTACTGAGTATGGACTGGTCTCTGGTATACCACAGTGGCAGCTGTTACTGTTAGTGGACCACAGAGTTTGGACTGGTCTCTGGCGTACCACAGTGGCAGCTGTTACTGTTAGTGGACTACTGAGTTTGGACTGGTCTCTGGTGTTGCCACAGTGGCAGCTGTTATTGGTAGTGGACCACTGAGTATGGACTGGTCTCTGGTATACCACAGTGGCAGCTGTTACTGTTAGTGGACTACTGAGTTTGGACTGGTCTCTGGTGTTGCCACAGTGGCAGATGTTATTGGTAGTGGACCACTGAGTCTGGACTGGTCTTTGGTATACCACAGTGGCAGCTGTTATTGGTAGTGGACTACTGAGTATGGACTGGTCATTGCTCAATGTGAAAATATAAAAATAGAATTTGACATTGAAAAAATAGATCAGGGTCCCTCATCTTTAAGTTAGTTCTGGATCATCACCAGATGGGCAGATCCATATATAGAATTAATTTGGAAAGCCTGGCTATAATTCTTCAATATATATCACAGTGGAAAGTGAATGCCAGGAACAATAACTCCTTCGCCAAATTTGGTCGATAGGTAATAATCAATCACAATCAATTAACGCTACTTGCAATGAGTTTGAGATACACTTGGAATTTGATTATAATTACTCATTTTTTCCACATTTTTCAGCATAGGTGACCTTTTCATCTCAAAGTAAATAGGGTTATTCTCTGCCCATATGAAAGGTAGGCATCAAGTTTTGAACCAATTCTGGACATGGAACAGGAGAATTTACATGTTTTACAGGTTCTCTGACTTGAGGGAACTTGACCCTTTGACCTAACATAATTAACTTTCTTCTTTGCCCCATCAGCACTATGTACCCAATGTTTGGTACCAATTCATAAACTAGAACTAGGGATTTCTCTTTTTTGGAGGTTTTCTAGCCCAACAGACCTTGACCTTTGAACTAGTGACCTCAAAATCAATAGCAAGAAAGCTATTCCCCATTTATACCTTCAGTTAAAATTTCCATTGTCACTGAATGAATAGTTTTCAAGTTATCGTGTTAATGGGAAAACGTGAAACACGCACACACACCAATACAAACAGCGATTCTATATCCCCCGGCCAGGGTCTGGCGAGGGATAAAATTTTACGGCGGGGGATAAAATGTAATCAAGCCACTCGAATAAATTTTCTTATTCCAAATTTTGAGAGAGAAAGAACGCATTAGTCATCAGCAAGAATCAAACCCACCCTGCCTAAATGTGCCGAAGCTCTAACGACTGACCTACATGTAGGACGATCTGTACAACATGGGTTTTCCCTGTGATAATGACCAATCTTCTCTCTCCAAGTTACACTGTGTGCAACCGATTGCTTTATAATGAAGAAACAAGTACCATATACAATATGGGAGCCAGTGGCAGGCAATACGGATGGTGTAAATATCTCTATATCAGAAGTGCAGATTAAAACTCTCTGGGTTGTACCTCACACCCTTTTAACTAACCCGTCACTCTGTCCAAAGAGGAGGAAAGATTATGACGAAAGCTAAGTGAATAACCAATCACATTTAGCGAGACAAGCAGTGGAAAATCGGCTCCTTGATGTACAATCCTGTGCGTAATCCTGACCAGCACAGCAAAGTCATGTCAAGCACTCCTGTCTTTTGTAATTAGTTCATAATTATTTATGGAGCACTTACATTTAGCCTTTCGTCTTTCCTGACCTGATTTTTAGTGAGGGAATGGTGCTGAAAATACAAATCAACCCAGATGGAAGCCGAAATCGTCATCTTCCATGCTAGCCAAGTTTACATGGCTTCGTTCGTTCCTACTCAGCCATGCTTTCTCTAATATTTAATTTACATGTACAGTCCGGGACCATATGACCCCATCGGCCGTACGGCTCTATCCGGCAATAAAACAACCCCTCTCCACTACCTGGCCACTACTTTTACCTAGTTAGGCAAATAATTTGATTGCCATGTATCGCAGGATACCGTTCACGTGACCTGTATGAAGAAGATATCGGTACTGGTGAAAATTCCATCAGCCGCTGATGTCAGTTTGGGAAATTGCAGAATTCGGGAACGTTGTCGAATTCGGGAACAGTAGGCTTTGATTGTTTACGAATTTGTGAACTCTGGGTCACTTTTTCCACTAAAAACGTAATCGGCACTTCTTCTCAATGAACGGCATTATAATTTTTACATCAATAGATGACAACTTTCATTCTCTTGAATTCCATCCTTTGATTTTAAAATTCTAGCTGTCGTTTTTGCAGAAAGTGAAAAAATGTGTTTTTGTCCTATTTCCTCCATAATAAACAGGTTTACGAATTCAGGAACTTTGGCCAATTTTCATCTAAAAACGTAACTGACACTTCTTTTCAATGAACGGCGTTATAATTTTTCTATCAATGAGTAACAACATTTGTTCTCTTGATATTCCACGCTTGATTTCACAATTCTAGCTGTCTTTTTTGCTGTAAGTGAGAAAATGTTTCTTCAGTCCTATATTCTCCATGTTATAATTGAGTTCCCAAATTCGGGAACGTTGCTGAATTCGGGAACTTTGCTGAATGTTTGATGTTCCTGAATTCGGAAACTGTTCCCGAATTCGACAATGTTCCCGAATTCTGCAATTTCCCGAACTGATGTTTGAAAATTAATTGCAGAAACATCATCTCCTCATGACTACCGACCTGTTTGCCAAACTCTTCAAATATAATGACAATCATGGACAGACAGTGGGTAGGGATTGTTTCATTGCCGGATTGCTAGAGCCTCGTGGTTCCGGTATGTACATGTAAATACGATATGAGGAAGCATGGCTGAGTAAGAACGAACGAAGCCATGTAAACTTAGCGACTTTCATGCAGACCTTAGAGGGAGGATATCCTATGAAACTTATGGAAACCCCAGTTTTCAACACAAAACAACAACTACCCACAAACATTGAAATTAACTGTAATTTCACTGCGTTTCCGTTGTATTCCAGTCAGATCTTAACCAGCCCAGATGTATTAAGTTACTCGTGTCAGAACACCATTCAGAATTTGAAGTTTGAAAGATGAATCACAAAAAACATGGCAAAAGGTGAGAAACTGAATACATTTCTTGTCAAGTTTTCGATTGGTGAGAATTGTACCTCCTACACAAAAAAGCTCTCCAAATGTCAGGTGTTCACACATTGGCGAGAATGGTGTTCACAACCGCAAACAGGGTTATCTCCCCTCCTGCCAGTCGCTGTTTGGAGGTTGTTGTGTTCATGCATATTATGGATGGCGGTTCATGTCAAACAGGTATGAAAGCAACTTCGTGATCACGTATTTTGGATTTCAGCCAACATCCCACAGCCTATAGCGCATGATCGATAAGTCGGCGACCACAGCTGTAGGCTAATCACCGTATCACTGCGACTGGGGATATTATTTTGTTAAAACTGGAATTTGAATGAAATAATGATTTACATGGGTGTCTGTAACTCCGTAGTTTTATGGGTTGTTGGGAACGTTTTCCATTATGTACATATCATATATACGTTCATATGGAAAACGACCCTTCGCTAAAAAATATAGCAGAATAAAAAACTTATATACATTTCTTTTATATCGAAGATTCAAACATGTAATGTGGAAACGAGAAGCCGGACAAATAAGGAGAAAATTTAACGAGATTGAAATTGATCAAGTTGGAGTAGAATATCATTACTATATCTACTTCAAAATGTCCTGCAAGAAAACGCTTAAAACTAAAATGTTGAAACTCACTCGTAAAGTGTTGAAATAACCCTTAAAGAGCAGTCCCTGTGGACACACTTAATGGGTTATTTCAACACTTTACGAGTAAGTTTCAACACTTTAGTTTTAAGCGTGAACGTCGACAATGTGGCTGAGAAGTTATTAGGGTATGATAATTAATAAAAAATACCATCCCCCAACTTATAAAGAGTCGAGGAAGGATATATTTAATTATTAATTACCATAATTGTTTGCTCATATTCTCCCACCACCCCACCCCTTGCCTTCCAGTCTTCAGGAATAGGCGTAGGGCCGTACACCCTATAATATGGAAGTCTACTGCGTACATAACCGGTATTTACATTTATGTATCAACACTATATCAACTCAGGAAATTCTAAAATTGGAGAGGCTGACAAGCTGTATCTTACTGGAATGCGTGTCGTTAAAAAATCCCTGAAGCAACAAGATCAACTGGACAAGATTTACATACATAAGACAAACTAGAAATTCGGTGTCTTTATTCTATAGATAAATTCTATACATATAATTAGAAGTGATAAATTCTTAATGACAATAATCTTTCAAATTGTTAATTTAATACAGCAATTCTACAGAAAAGTTATTCTCTTTCATGTCTCGATCACCGGTGTCTTTATTCTATAGATAAATTCTATACATATAATTAGAAGTGATAAATTCTTAATGACAATACTCTTTCAAATTGTTAATTTAATAGAGCAATTCTACAGAAAAGTTATTCTCTTTCATGTCTCGATCACCGTCTAATTTTAACTCATATGAATACCCAATTGGCTAATATTTTACGAACGGACAAGTTTATCATTTAAACCTCAGTTCCTAAAATCAGTACCAAATTAACCGTTTGATGCCGGTGTGGAGGCTAAGGATGTCCGGTGGCTAGAGTGTCCCGTTTTTATGGGAAGGGGTTTCGAGGTAGGGAATAAATGTCCAATATCCCTATCCCTACACGAATATATCTCGTGTCATATACTCTCTAAATAATTATATTAAAATTCGGTCTATCAGATTGAAAACTTTCAGATTGAAAATATTCAAATCTAATAGATTGAAAACGATAAAATGAATCTGATACAAATTCAGTGTACTGGATTAAAATGTTCAATCTAATACATGAATAGTACCTATAGGCGTAAATTCCTTATAAAAATTGTGGCTCAAAAAGTGTGGCTGGTCGCGGAGTTACGTAACATCCGGTCCAAGGTCACATCCGGGTCAAAGGTCACATCCACTGACTTCCAATGTTAATTTATGCGGGGTGGACAATGTTTAACCTAATGGGAAACCCACACGTGGTCATTTGCGGTATGGGTTGTGGGATATTGTTTCTTTGCTCTCAGTACGTAGAACACGCTGATATGGATCGCGAAGCCATTGGTTGAAATTTTTTGAAAAGTTCGCATTGTGCATGCACACTAAACAACTAGCGATGGGGTGGACGTTTTGGGGTATAGGTGGGCTCCTAATGGTCCGATTGGGTCAAGTTAGGTATCAGTGTGAAGCATTCGTGAGGGAGCGTCCGACTGGATGGGTGTGACGTGGAACTGACGTCATTCTGCGCATGCCCAGCAGACAAAGTGTATTGGGGCCGAGGTGTACCCCTAGTGGTCCGATTGGGTCGTATGAGGTCTTATTTTGAAGCTCTCGTGGTAAAGCGTCCAACTACATGAATGTGGGGTAAAACTGACGTCATTCTGCGCACGCGCAGACAGGGTAATGGAATGGACGTTTTGGGGTCTAGGTCGACCCCTAGTGGTCCGATTGGGTAGTATGAGGTGTCATCGTGAAGCATTGGTCCAACAAGGGATTTCGTACCTAACTTTTGATGGTAATTTCTACTACCTGGCCGGTAGATGGCACCGCGGTATATTACTGCACGCTTCCGTTACGTGTTAATTGTGACAACGTTGAATGATTGGGAATACGGAACATTCTCTGTTGTATGACATTTGTGATGAACATTTTTGCATGCATTGTGAAGTGGTATACTAATGACTGAAATCGGTCTATTTTATACCATACATATAAAATTTCCATGTCTGTTCTGTCAATATTTATCCGACTATGCAAAAAATATAGCATTCTGTGGACATTCAATGAAATAATAAACGATAGTATTTTCTAAACCGCATGTGTTGCACGTTGGATTATCTTTCACCATGGGTCACCTACAAAGGTACTGGTTGCAAGAAATTATTTTATGGAACGCTTTTAATCGTAGTTTAACTTTATCTACAGATAGGGTGTGCGGGAGAGACAAGATTTTCTCAAGGGACACGTCATCCTGAGCACTGGATCGTGTACCATACGACAAGCAGGAGAATGCTATTATAGACGAGTCCAAATTGGTTTTTGTAAGGGACATTGCACCTCTGACCACATGCATGTATCGAGAACCCTAATTGACAAGTACACCTTTCCTAAAGGAGATAAATTATTCGCTTGTTTCGTATATCTGTCTAAAGCTTTTGCTAGTATGTTGTACATACAGGGATTCTTTATAAACTACGACAAGCAGGCATAGGAGGTCGATACAAGTGTTCAGGTTGTGGAAAACACCATACACGTGTTCAGGTTGTGGAAAACACCATACATGTGTTCAGGTTGCGCATACAAACTGTCAAATATGGTTCGGGCAATCACAAATAGTTCGGACTAACAGTACAACGCTTTGCGGTGCTAAACATGCTCAAAATGTTGACTCACAGTGTCGATCCACTGTCATCAGGCCTACGGAATACCAACAAATAGCCTACGCTAGACAGGGTAGACATCGAGCAAAACAGTAAATACAACGAACAGGAATTTTGGCAATAAAACACGAGACACATGTAGAGATAACAAAGGAAAAGAATCTTTACAGGGCTATGTTGCCCAAATTTCAGGATAGGAACTAAGACGCCAGAACTCCAATTTTTAAGGCGGGTGATTCAGCAGATCCGCATAATTACAGGGGTATTAGTATCAGTAGTTGCCCGGGGAAGCTCTTTAATAGAGTACTTAACAATAGACTGGATAGCTACTTCGTGGAGAATGATATTATAGACGAGTCCAAATTGGTTTTGTAAGGGACATTGCACCTCTGACCACATGTTTGTATCGAGAACCTTAATTGACAAGTACACCTCTCCTAAAGGAGGTAAATTATTCGCTTGTTTCGTATATCTGTTTAAAGCTTTTGCTAGTGTTGTACATACAGGGATTCTTTTGAAACTACGACAAGCAGGCATAGGAGGTCGATACAAGTGTTCAGGTTGTGGAAAACACCATAAACGTGTTCAGATTGTGCATACAAACTGTCAATAATAGTACACCTCTCCTAAAGGAGGAGGGAGGAGGGAATTTAGCTTAATGTCACACTCAAGTTTGTTTCACTCATATGGTGACAGTCAGTTTGGTTGGTGGAGGAAGCCGGAGTACCCGGAGAGAACCACCGCCCTTCGGCAAGTAACTGACAAACTGTCACATATGGACCAGCTGGGCTCGAACCCATGCCGGTTCAGCGGTGTGAGGCTAGCGGTCACCAGCGAAGCGCCTTAGACCACTCGGCCACCGAGGGCCCCTCTCCTAAAGGAGGTAAATTATTCGCTTGTTTCGTATATCTGCCTAAAGCTTTTGCTAGTATGTTGTACATACAGGGATTCTTTTGAAAATACGACTTATCATGAAGGATATGTACAATAAGTATACCATATGTGTCAAAACATCCAGCGGATTAGCAGAGTCATTTGTGTCAAATGTCGGAGTTAGACGGGGGATACACTGAGCCCCAACTCAATTAAACTGTTCATAAATGACCTCTCATCTTTACTGAAACAAGCCACAGTAACACAACATAATTTTTCTTAGAATTGTTGCCCAAATTAGATATATGGCATGAGATATGCAAAGTTAACAAAATAAAAAAAAAAAATATGTTTACTTTCTGTTTTTAATTACCATCTTTGAATACAGTTATGCCCCAGTGTGTTGTTTTAATTTGATGTTTCGATAATATTATAACAACCACCATTTTTTTTTTTTTTTTCACAAAACAAACATCGGCAATTATAATTTCCATAGCGAAAAAAGTCCTTGGTTGAGAACAGTCCAGGTGAGGAAATGTGTCTTTTTTTCCCAACAGCAACAAACGAATATTCATCATCAGGATATTAGTACGCTCAATTGTAGAATTGTATAAATGTTCATTTCACAGCACTTTCAGGATAGTAGTTCGTCCAATCGTAGAATTGTATAAATACTCACTTCATAGCACGATAATTGAGCTGTAAATATTGAGTGGTTCCAATTGATTGTAAATTAATATGTACTACTATGGAGGTGCCTCTCTCAAAAGGGGGAATTACGAACTGAACTGAACATCACTCTACTCGTGATACTGCACCAGGGAAAATTTGAACTATTTTCAACTCATGTGTTGCTATCAGTTTTTCTCGTGGTATACTGGGATAATTTGAATCATAATGATCTTTTGGGAGATTCGCAATCATTTGCTATATCGTATCCTTCGTAAATTCCTCCTTTACGTGGGAACACCTCCTTATGGAGTACATATTTATTATTACGAGCTTTCATTGAACCCACCCACTGTCCTCGGGGGCATGTCCCCACCCCAGCGGATCTGAGCCGACCCTCATATATTCTATATCTATAGGTTAGCCAGGTGTTTGAACGGACATGAATATCCCTACCACGTGACGTAAATCAGAACCAGCAAGACAGGAACACCCAAATGAGCTGCAGTGATTAATTAAAATAGGGAGATCGCTTGCCCTTTCTATACTACTCATCTCGCACTACTCATCGCGCATGCGCAGTCGACTCAGTCTAGTGTAGGGCGCAAGCCTGGCCCATGGAATCTCAGATAGTGAAAACCCCAGGTCTCTCGCCCCAATCTATCCCGCGCTAAACCTATGCGGCCCGCTGTGTCCTTTCCATACTACTCATCATGCATGCGCAGTCGATCCATTCTACTGACGAAGGGATCTCATGAAGTAGTAGTTGCACTATTCCCCCTAATACACACCCTCATATACGAACAACTTCAATCACAAAATTTAAATTCCAATATAGATGCGAGTGTTTTATTCTGTCGAACAGGGCAACACAACAAATTTGTTCAGTCTAGACTACAAATTTGTTCAGACTAACTAACAATCTTCATATTACAGCACATTCATAGGTGCGAGCTTCTTACTATTGTAACTTGTTTGGACTAGAACACAGCATACTTGTTCGTACTACACAACAAACTTGTTCAGAGCGCGACTAGGGCAAGCTTCATCCTACTGTAAACTTCATCCTACTGTAACACACGTCTCGTATTGTAACCAGTTCTTAATGGACATGTAAATTGTTTTTATGATACAATGAAGTTGAATTGAATTGAATTGAATTATGCGTTTCTATGTACTATGCATTGTTTGCATTTGTTCGAAAAATGCGTGCATAAGTACCTGTGTCTGCATTGAAAAAAACAGAGATAAAAACCCCACTAGAGGCCAAATAAACTCTGGAAAAAGCATAACACAGTAAATTAATACATGCATCTTTATAGACCTGACCTGCTATAAAAAGTATCAGTATTTAGAACAGCACATAAGCAACCATTAAACATCAGATTCTTCTTTAAAAATCGAGACTAAATAAGTAGTAGTGTAAGAGTATTTAAAGCCTAATTTCACCCGGATGTAGAGGTCATTTGTGGAGGAAACGTGGAGGAGAGGACAAGTGCAGTATAGTTCCGGCAGAATCACCAAAAGCTACCTCCAACACAGGAGAGTTCCAATTGCTGCAGGTGATGCGGTCTGGCAGCGGTTTTGGCGGTGATTCGGTCTCGGGGAAAAAGCTTCCGCGGAGAAAAAGTAGTCCCTACATAAAATGGTCCGATTGGGTCGAATGAGGTATCAAAGTGAAGCCTATGTGAGGGGGCATTTGATGGGCTGGGTGTGGGGCACAGGCCGGCAAAACAAGAGTTTTGGGGGGTGTGGACGGTGGTATTGCGGTGACGTGTCGAAATATAGGGTCTCTATATTTAACCCCATGCTTTATATAAATCAACATCAAGGTGTGAAACGGACTTTGGGTGAATCGAGAAATAAACGGTTTACCGCCAAACAAAATACATCAGCATATTCTACAAGTATCACTTTATATATTCCCGTCGTCAAATTAGTAAATTTGTGCAGTTTTTTACCTTTGCCGGGCGATTCAAAATCCAACCGGACTGTCCATCCATCTAGGAACAGCCCGATTATGGCGGGCTTCGTTCTCAATTCTGATTGGTCAGTCGAGACACGCCTCCGGCAAGAGAGGTCACGCACAAATCAGCTGTCGCAATTGACCAATCAGAATTGAGACCGAAGCCCGCCATAATCGGGCTGTTCCTAGATGGATGGACAGTCTGGTTGGATTTTGAATCGCCCGGCAAAGGTAAAAACTTGCACAAATTTACTAATTTGACGACGGGAATATATAAAGTGATACTTGTAGAATATGCTGATGTATTTTGTTTGGCGGTAAACCGTTTATTTCTCGATTCACCCAAAGTCCGTTTCACACCTTGATGTTGATTTATATAAAGCATGGGGTTATATATAGAGACCCCATAATTCGACACGTCACCGTAATACCACCGTCCACACCCCCCAAAACTCTTGTTTTGCGGGCCTGTGGTGTGGGGTTAAACTATCGACATTCTGCGCATGCGCGGTGGCCCAAGGGTATGGAAATAGACGTGTTGGGATCATGGGGAGCCCCTAATGGTCCGATGGGGTCACATGAGGTATCCATGTGAAGCATTCGTGAAGGGGCATCTGATGGGCTGGGTGTGGGATTGAAATAGGGTAATTGTGCGCATGCGCGATGGCCCAAGGGTATGGAAATAGACGTTTTGGGATCTAGGGGAGCCACTGATGGTCCATTGGAGTTGTATGAGGTATCAATGTGAAGCCTATGTGAAGGGGCATCCAGTCATGGGTGGGTGCATGTAAAATTTTTCCTGAAAAAAAATACGGAACACGGACTTTATCGAAAAATCTGAGAAAATGCCTATATGGGTATGGGGGGTATATAGGTCGCCGGGCTTAACGGGGCTTGCCTATCAATAGAGTTATCTCCCCCTAGTTCCAGGGTGGGTGTATGTAAAAATTTTCCTGAAAAAATACGGAACACGGACTTTATCATTAATTACGGGAAAATGACTATATGGGGTATAGGACCATCACGTCTCGTCATTTAAACTTGATAGGTGTCCCCGCACGAATCGGTGAAAAAGTACGATATAGTCCCATACTGGGGTATAGGATCAATGTTTGTCCCCTGGGAAACGTACTTCTATACATTTGCGGTAGGGTTGTGGGGTCTCGTTTTCTTAGTCTCGTCATTTAGAACATGATAGGAAGTATCCCGGAGCGAATCGGGGAAATTTGTGAAAAAAGCCACCGAGACCCATATATAGTCCCATACTGGGGGTATAGGATCAATGTTTGTCCCCCTGGGAAACCTACTTCTGTACATTTGCGGTAGGGTTGTTAGGATTTGTTTTTCACGTCTCGTCATTTAGAACACGATAGGAAGTGTCCCGGAGCGAATCGGTGAAATTTTTGAAAAAAGTCACCGAGGCCTGGGTAGGCCCATAGGCCTATACTGCATGGCTATGGGTGTATAGGGTCATACGGGGTGGACATGTTGGAGTCTTAGGTGAGTCCCTAAAAATGGTCCAATGGGATCGAGTGCGGTCTTATTTTGAAGCTCTCGTGGAGGAGCACTTGACTACACTAATGGTTCGTAATATAGAAAGCAGGCATTTTGGGGGGTATGTGGGTGTGTGTTTGGGTTAGAGATGGGCTATTCACGGTTCGAATGGGTCGTGTGAGGTATCCATGTGAAGCCTAGGTGAGGGAGCCTCTGATGGCGTGGACGTGGGGTTGAATTATCGTCATTCTGCGCATGCGCAGCCTGGATCGCGGTAGAAAAGGTCACATCCAGGTCAAACGGTTCAATGTCCAATGAGACAATGTTGCGGCATCGATATTGTAACGGTCAACCTGTGCAACAATACTCCAATACTGTTACGCAGCTGATCGGTCAGGATGGCTGATTAATACGTTATACCAATCGCCATTATTATTTAATCAGTTCTGACACCACCGGAATATCCGGAATTTATAAAGTTGACCGAGTATTCTTAATCAAGAATATCGGTAAGAATAATACCGTTTTATGTTCAACTAGATCAAATTTTATTCCATCTGAATTAATATGTACATATCATACAAACTTCGATGCATGATAATAAAAGGCAAGTCTCTCGGGAACATTCGTGTTTTGTTGTTATTTCTCTCCAACGCTGTCTCCGGTATAGCATTGATAATTCGGTTTTGTACACTCGTTAGTTCCGTCTTTGCACCGTAGCATGTATTTTAAAACTGATAATTCTGTCTGTCATCCAAGAGTAATAATCCAATCCCGGGATTCTGTGTTCACTAGTCTCCGGCGTAGATCTATGTGACGATCTGATATTGAAAGATCACCCGGGTTTTTATCTACGGGTGATATGTGCCATCGAGATCCAGATATTTATTTACGTGTGATAGCTTATTGAAGAGAATCTGGATAAGTCTGAATACTGTGTGATTATAATGAGTATTAAATCTTTTCCAATGAAGCTTTGGTGCAAATTACTAAATGAACGTCTCCTGTATTCTTGACAGGCGTCAAATCTTGTTCTGTGAGATACCCGTCTTTTACTTTTGGGGTTACCCGGGTTTATAAATGCGGGTAGTGATATGCTGGCGTTGTTTCAACCCAATATGTAACTTTCACGGGCTATGCTTAAAGCCTTAAACTAGAACAAGTCTAGAATATCAGCTAAACCCTTCCCGTGTCCGTAATTGGAAGTAACTGTTAACTTAATCGACTTCGTCTTGATGTTGGGGTTACCCGTCTTTTATTATAGGGGATACCCGGGTATATAAATGCGGGTCGTTAAATGCTGGTATCGTTTCAACCCAATATTAACTTTCACGGGCTATGCTTAAAGCCTTAAACTAGAACAAGTCTAGAATATCAGCTAAACCCTTCCCGTGTCCGTAATCGGGAGTAACTATTAATTTAATCGACTTCGCCTTGATGTTGGAGTTACCCGTCTTTTAATTTTGGGGTCACCCGGATTTATAAAAGCGGGTAGTGATATTCAGTTCTAATGACTCTGACGTTACGCCACTGAGTGAGAACTAAATCACTCCCGAATTATAATATCTCTTATTTAATGTATGGAATGCAGTCTGTGTATTTCTTCTGTGTATATTCCTGTTGGTTTCTTCTGTTATTATATATTTACTGGTTTGGCACTGGAATTCGGGGCTGAATGTATAACATCAGATAATAGCTGAATAACTTCAATGTTGATCTTGAAGATAAAGATATTTCACTGCAAAACACATTTTAGCCTCTTATTTGACTAGTAAATATGCATACAGCTGAAATTCTTTTCACTCGTATTTATATCTCGTAGGGGATCGGGGTTCCCATAATTTCCTTGACAACGGTTTGTTTACATTGAAGAGTAGGCCTTGCACCAATAAAATTATCTGCTTCTCATACTCATTATTATATTCCAATGGTATCCAGTTACCTAAGGTATGGTAATATCCTGCTGGCTGTTACAGACAATTAATAGTTGGGATATCGTTGGCTATTCTCACAGTTGTTTGGACTGTGTAGCTGACCCGGTGATTACCAAGTGCCGAATTATTAGTATCTTTGGCCTTTTATACTTTCGCGAGCAGACGATCCCAGCGCCACCTGGTGAGATGAATCCAGTGTGATACTCTCGACCCTCAGGAGAGTTTAGCGTCGTAAATGGCTAATCACCAAATAATCATTCAAAGGTTGCGATTAATAAAGACAATCTCTTTGAGAAGAGATCATTTCGAACAATTACAATTCATGAAACGCTAGTACAATTACGTTATCGTCCATAAGATGCAGCGTTTCAGAGTATAGCCTCGTTTTGATATCATCGTACACATGGCTGACATCGGAAAAGTTTGCCAACCAAATTATGTGCATAAACGTGAAAATCTCACTCCACACATCCAGATATTCAACAACAACTACTGGATAACAACAAGAACAAGGTATTTAATCCACTCTGATAAAGAATTATAAATTGAACGAACATTACATTGAGAAAAATCAACAAATACAGGGTCAGAAATCGTCATTCGTCATATCGAAAATTATTATATGTACATGTCTGAACTGACAGCGAATATTATAAAATACAATCGACGGATTAACGAATCGTCACACTTCCCCCCTCTTAAAAGTATGCTGTCCTCAGCAACGTCTATCACGGTCATATAAATATATACAAATGAAGCAAATTTAACAGTCCAGTCTCTTAAGAAAAATACTGTTCCGTGGAAGAATATATTGATAACATGTTCACTGTTCACTCCTATTTACAGGTCGGCGGATATCACCATCTCCATGACTGGACACTCGCCGACGGTCTTGACTGGGGCTCCGTGGTCTTTTCCCATGCATTGGTTGGCGCACCCAAGGATCCCTGTACTGTTGCCAACGATGGTATTGGTGAAATCCGTACCTTGGATGGCTAGCATCTCGACCAGGGCGACTGATGATACTCCTGGGACGGTTTGCATCTTCCCTTGACCGAGCTTCCTCATTCCTAGATCTGGATGATGACTCATAGGATCTGTCTAGACGCCTGGAATCATGTGGTTGCCGGTCGGGATGTTCCTCATGGGACGTAGAAGCTTCGACTGGAATTCGGACAGGACTGGCAAAAAGAACAGCTGGTTTGGTAGTTGGAACAGAGGATTTGGAGGAAGATGAACTACTTGATGAATGGGAGGCGCATGAAACGGATGAGGTTGAACCAGTAGGAATAGATGAAATTACTGCTGTCACCGATGGTTGTTGGTTATTCAGGGTACTTTCAGCGATTCCTGTTACCTGACGACTCTGGTGACCTTCATAGATTGTTATAATTCTTTCCACGCTTTCCGCTTGACGGTTCAGTGCTGATGCAAGGCTGGACTGTGTGTCTATTGTTGCCTGATACAGTGAACGAAGAACAGCAGTTTGCTCCGTTACGGCCTGCTCAACTTTCATGGATGCCTCACTCAAAACGGATGCTGCTCTACACACTCTCGACATTTCGGCGTTTGAACTAGACATCGTTTTGACAAATTCCTCAATCACATCAGTGAGTCTAGATTGTTTAGCACTACTAGACTCCAACACTCCGACGACCTGAGAAAGATTCAAATTAGTGGCCACAAGTTGATTAGATATTGGTCTAAGGTCTTGTTCCGGCAGAACAGGTTGTCGTCGGGCTGCACCTACTATGGCTGCAGCCAACATCTCGACCGAATGGGTTTCATTGACGGCAACACTTGATTCTGCTCTGGGATGAGGCTTGATTGAATTGGTATTTTCCTTGACTGATGTTGTAGCAGGTGGAAGTAAGTCAGCGGGCCCCTGAAGTAGTTGCTGTACTTCATCTTCGTTTGGGTGTAACTGAATGTCCATTTCAACAACAGGGTTGGTATCCAGGATCACGGTGTTAGGGTCGGTGGTTGGATTCTATCCAGATATAGAGTCCACTGCACGTTGTAGTTCACCAATGTCATTTACTTGCTGTAAAATTCTTGGGGAGTTAGAGAACACTCCCATGACCTCACGAAGATTACAGCGAGGATTCTCTGGCCCATTCAAAGGAATTTCGACAGGTATCAGTGGCGGAAACGTGGATGTTGAGGATGTTGACTGTTGTGGTTTCGTGGCGATGGTTTGGTCAGGCTTGGGCAGTTTGGATTTTGTTGTTTTGTTCACTGAGGAGGGTAGAGTTTCTGTCGTTCGAGTAGATTCTGGTTGATCTTGTGTTTCACCATCCTTTGTTGTTGCTTTGTTGGTTGTTTTCAGTTGTTTGCGTGCTGGTTTTTCGGTTGGCTGGACAGATTTGTGTTTCTTGGTGAATTTCACTTTGGGTTTGACTGCTGGAACTCTCCTGACTGATGTTTGAGTAAATGTTATTCGAATGTCCGATTGCGGTGTTGTTTCTGCTGGTAGCTCAACTGGTACTGATGTTTAATCAATATCTGGCTGTGGCGTAACTGCGACGATTTCTGTTGATGGATGAGTGTCTGTGATACTTCTATGGGTTGACTTTATACCATCATAGAACTGGATGGAATCTTCTTTAGACATCACAGTAGCATCAGTTGATTGAAGTATGTACGGTGACTTAGTCCCGCCAACGCTTTCCATATCACCAACAGTCGGATGTTTAGCCTCCATGTGCTTCTTCATCTCGTCATACTTCAATCCGATTTTGTTGCAATTGTTGCATGTGTAGGGTGCCTCGAGTCGGGGTATATGGTTATTCACCACATGCCGGATCATCTGTGGTTTGTCCCCGGTGTAGATACACCGAGAACAGCTGTACACAGCTCCCCTCTTCCCATAGGACTTAATGGCCTTTTCTGACATCTGGACTCTGCAAAGAGTAAGTAAACAATTTTATCAGCTGTGTTGATATTTATATAAAGATATTTATATGTAATCAGCCACCAGTTCCAGTGCCATAACCAGGTTTATTTGTTACTCTTGTGAATGCAGAGCTTGGGATACCCTCCTTTTAGCCTGTGCGAGTGATTTCTTTGCCCATGGCAATACTACGGTTCCTTTATATGGTTTTAGTTTGTTGTGGTGCAAGACCTTTAATTTTCCTGCCTCATTCATTTGGATGATGTAGTCTAAGTCGTTTAGTTTCTTTATGACTAGATGCGGACCACTGTATGGGAATTGTAGTTTTGCGCTAACACCCTTTTCACGTTTTTCATGATAATACCACACATAATCCCCAGGTTGGTATGTGTGTGATAGAGTTTTCCCATCGTATGTCTTTTTCTGTCGCTTTGCAGCTATTTTCAGGCGTTTACGTGCAATGTCGTGTGCATGCTGTAACTTGTCACGAAGTTGATCAACATATTCTCCGTAACTAGGCATTTCATCATCAGCATCTGGGTCAACTCTACCAAATATTACTTCTGCAGGTAGTCTTACTTCTCGACCCAGCATGAGTAAATTTGGCGTCATACTCGTACCATCATGCGGAGTGGCTCTATATGCAGCAGCTAGACATCCAAGGAATAAATCCGAATTTTCTTGCTCGTCTTTAAGATATGCTCTGATCATTGGGAGCAGTGTTCGGTTAAATCTTTCGACTTTTCCATTGCATTGTGGGTGCCTGGGTGAGGTTCGAGTTTTCCGTATCTCTAAAAGCTTACACAGTTCAGCGAACACTTCACTAGTATAATTTGTACCTTGGTCAGTGTGCAAATCCAGTGGACAACCGTATCTGCTTATGACTTCATTTAATATCACTTGTGCACAAGTCATGGCAGTCTGGTCTGGTATTGGAAATATTTCAACCCAATTTGTGAAATGATCTGTGACAATCAGGATATATCGATTCCCTCTCTCTGTTTCGGGAAATGGGCCTAAGATATCGGTTGAAAGTCTATCCAGAGGGGCTCCAACTCGCATATCGCCTAGTGGGGCTCTGGGTGTGTGTGCTGGGGCCTTGTTGGCTCCACAAGTATCACAACAACGTATCCAGTTATCCACATCTTCCCGTAATTTCCACCAATAAAACCTCTGAAGTACCTTCTCGCAAGTTTTCTTCTTTCCTAGGTGTCCCGCGAGGATAGAATTATGCATTTTGGTCTTTGATATATGTTGGCATTTGTGGGAAGTTGATGCTGGGTCGACATCGGGCCTTACAGATTAGTCTTTTGTGTTAAATGCCGTCATTTACATCTGACGACGATACAGCTCACCAATCTCCAATGTACGAGTTGTCACAGCGAAACAGCTCACCAATTACCAGTATACGAGTTGTCAGAGCATTTCCATCATAGCTCTCTAGATTTTGTATCTAATACCGCTTATGCCGGTGCTAGGGGCCGTGTGGTCATATCATCCAAGTTGCCACATGAACAGGTACAATAAAAGCGTACCTGAGATACAACACATATCACGAATCGTTAGATTCTTGGTATGTGCTTTAGAATAGGTTAACCAGAAGATTATTCTGTGAAGTCATGTGACGCAGTCAGTATGTCGGCACCTCTTCCCACTACCCTTATATGTGGTGTAATTTGATTCAGAATTGCCAGTGACTCCCAGTCGCATCTTTGCGTATAAATCGTCTGAATAATAAACCATCTTTCATATCTAGACTATCCCATGAATTCCAATAGTGTCTCGAGGCTGGACTGGATGAGCATACATCTGGTCCAAATGGCCGCTTACCTTCCTCATACCACTTTAAAACAGGTCCTATGTCTGGATCCTCCAATTGTTTTTTTCCGCAATGTTGATCTTGCATAGCCCTGCATCCATGGTGTCTCTCCCGTTTTTCGACTACAACCACTATCCGAATTGTCCATATGGGTGTCATTCTGAGTAAGTTTCTTAAATTGATCTGTTTCGTGCTGTCCATGCACCATAACCTTTCCCTGCCAAGTTCGATTTACTACATCGTTCTGGTCTGAAAATCCATGGTTACTCCAGGTGATGATATTCAGCAACAGTAATATCAAATTCCTCACATACCAGAATACAGTACTCCCTAATCTATGAAGAAAACAGATAGGCCGTACTAATTTAATGTGATCAAAACCACTATGAGCTTCACTTTGTGATTTTGCTCTCCGCAGTTCATCTACTATCTCCGAATTCTCTGTGCTTACTCCCTGCATCTCTGAAGTCCGTTTTTGACACTTCACACAAGGGCCGCACTTCAAAGGTTTGTCTTCGTCATCACACTGACAAAACCTAGGATTAAGACATCTGGATAACGCATCAGCGTTCTGATGACGCTTTCCTGGCCTGTATTCTATTTCAAAATCAAAAGCCCATAATATCTCTATCCACCTCGCTATTCTGTTTTTTGGTTCCTTCAAACTGAAAAGCCATTTCAGGGCCTGGTGATCTGTCCTCACCAGAAATTTCCTTCCCAGTAAATAATGTCGAAAGTACTCAATGAAAGATTTGACAGCCAACAGTTCCTTGTCTGTCACGCAGTAGTTCCTTTCCGATTTGTTAAGGACACGACTTGCATAGGCAATAACGCGCTCTCTCCCGTCTTGTATTTGAGATAACACTGCCCCAATGCTGACATCGCATGCATCCGTGTCGAGGATAAACAGACAACCATCTTTCGGATATCCCATAATGTCTGATCCAGTAAGAGCTGCTTTAATCCCCATAAAAGCTTCTTCACATTGAGGAGTCCAAAGAAAAGTTGTGTCCTTCTTCGTCAGTTCGGTGAGTGGATGTACCAACTTTGAAAAGTCTTTCACCCAACGACGGTAATAGCTTCCCAACCCCAGAATACCTCTCACTTCAGTAACGTTCTTTGGAGTTGGCCACGCTATGATTTTCTCCATATTTGCCTTATTTGGACGAATTCCATCCTTGGAAATAACATGGCCCAGAAATTCCACTTCCCTTTTCAATAGGTGACATTTTATGGGTTTAAGTTTCAGCTTTGCGAGTCTGATTTTCTGCAATACCTCCTTTAGTCTTTGTGTATGTCTTTCAAATGTATGCCCAAATATGACCCCATCGTCCAGGTATAAAAGACAAGAGACCCACTGGAGACCAGAGAGGGCAAGCTCTATGCATCGCTGAAACGTTGCTGGAGAATTGCACAGACCAAACGGCATTTTTGTGTATTCCCATAGTCCATATTTCGTCACGAACGCCGTTTTAGGAATGTCGGACTCTTTGACTTTGACTTGGTTATACGCTGATGTAAGATCCAATGTAGAAAACCATGTTGCGCCTTCTATAGCATCGAGACAGTCTTGAATTCTTGGCAATGGAAAAGCGTCCTTACGAGTGACGGAATTTACCCTGCGATAATCCACACATGGCCTCACTGAGCCACATTTCTTCCTTACTAAAACTATTGGAGAAGCCCAGGGTGAAGTTGATGGCCGAATACATCCTTGTTTTTGTAGATTTTCCAAAGCCTTCTTATCTTCACCAGCGAATGCCATGGGTAACCGCCTTGGAGGTTGTTTGATGGGTTTTGCGTCACCCGTATCTATGGAATGTTCCACCAAATCTGTACATCCTAAATCAAACTCGTTTTTGGAGAATACATCCTCGTAATCGTTCAGCAGCTCCGCTATCTCGGCATGATGGTCTGGATCCAGCTCTGTACTGTTTCGTCATACAAGTCCTTCAAATGA
>JAVTVY010019612.1:0-70668 GCA_036873755.1 Hanleya hanleyi | reverse complement strand
AGTAATACCTGGCTGAAAAACACTCCATGGATGTACCACCTCTTCATTTCTCCACCACATTCCTAAAATACGAAATGAAAAAAGGAATATACGTTCATGTATGTTGTGCAGATAATCTACCACATATAAACATGGCAAGCCTGAGAGTGATCATCTGACATGATCTCCAATCATCAATGGCAACTGTATGCGACGACCAATATCAACAGTATAGGAAATGAATACCAACAACACTCTGTCAGCAGTGTTTATAAGCTGTGTTGTGTTCCTGGAATCCTAGCCTGCTTTACAAACTGCTCAAAACTTTATACATGACCATGGGCCTATTCCACACTGGTAAATTTCAACTTTCTTTTCAATAAATAATTAAACCAGAAAGATTAAGAAAATGAAAAAAAAAAAATACTCATCAATATCGGTTTACCCAGTGATGTTAACGGATGCATGAGCTGTAATGGCACTGCTGCACCAGTGAAACATGGAACAGTTCCTGGAGCCGACTAGGATCATCTGAAATTAACATTACACATGTGTCACATACATTTTACTTTCACTACACGAGGCCAAATTATGCAGGAGGCAAGCTACATACCGGTGTTAAAAAATATATTCTGACAAGATCAGAGATTATGGAATAATTCTAAAGTCTAAAGAATAATTTACTATTTGCATATACATGTATTGCATACATCATATCTTTTAGATATTCCAGCCCAAAGTCTTTGACAATAATATCCCATTTGGGATACAAGGAGATCTCCCATTTGGGATACACATAAGTATCTTTAGCTATAATATCAAAATACGAAGCTGCGCATCTGAAAACCCCTCGGCTCTGGGCGTTAGCCATTCATAATGTATTCAATTTGAAGCAAGACTTCAGGAACACCAAGCAGTCAAGTGACAAATATACACATTATGAAAAATTTTGCCATTAGAAATGGCCTTGAATGTTTCCGTCCAATCAGAGAAACCGGTATTCATTACATAAGTCTATACCAAATTTTACATCGAGCATTTGAAAATTATCAGACATAGAGATCATTAATGATTTCGCATGAATTAAAGATGGCCGCCCATCCTTCCCACCACTCAGAGAAACTGATGTGGTTATTCATTGCAAGTCTCTTGATACATGGATGCTGTATACCAAGTTTCATATAGAACACTGAAATGGTATCAAAGATATACATTATTAAAGATTTTGCATAAATTAAAGACGGCCACCAAGGTTTCCGCCCAATCAGAAACGCCAGAACTGTCATTTGTCGTAAGTCTATTGATGCATCGATGATATATACCAAATTTTACATCGAGCACTCAAACGGTATCAGAGATAGAGATCATTAATGATTTCGCATAAATTAAAGATGGCTGCCCATCCTTCCCGCCACTCAGAGGAACTGATGTGGTTATACATTGCAGATTTCTTGATACATCGATTCTGTATACCACGTTTCGTATAGAACACTTGATTGGTATCAGAGATATATATCATTAAAGATTTTGCATAAATTAAAGATGGCCGCCAAGGTTTTCACCGAACCAGGGAAACTGGTTTGGTCATTCCTTTGAAGTTTCTTGATGCATCGATGATCTATACCAAGTTTCACACTGAACAGAGAAATGGTACCTAAGATAGACAAGATTAATGATTTCGCATAAATTAAATGTGGCCGCCAAAGTTTCCAACCAATCAGGTCCAGATTCAATAGGGTTCTGGGTCATGAGCATATGGATGTGCAGTGCAAATTTTGTGTGCCTAGCGTAAGTCGTTCTAAAGATATCTTGGTAACAAGAAAGCTGTGATGGTTTCGCATAAATTAAAGATGGCCACCAAAGTTTCCAACCAAT
This sequence comes from Hanleya hanleyi, assembly GCA_036873755.1. Classification (NCBI taxonomy): domain Eukaryota; kingdom Metazoa; phylum Mollusca; class Polyplacophora; order Lepidopleurida; family Hanleyidae; genus Hanleya; species Hanleya hanleyi. The sequence continues at coordinate 68,814 of JAVTVY010019612.1, read as the reverse complement.
CAGGTCCAGATTCAATTGGGTTTTGGGTCACGAGCATACGGATATGCACTGCAAGTATGGTGTGCCTAGGGTAAGTCGTTCTAAAGATATCTTGGTAACGAGAAAGGTGTGACGGACAGACGGACGGACGTACATGACGACGACAATACCCTTCAGCCAAATTTTGGCCGAGGGGTAATAAACTGATGTTCACTCATGATCGTTAAATTTGCAAAACCAAGGGTATATAAGGCCTGCTAGTTTCACCATGAAATGTATTTTGTGTGGCAAATGTTGATGGGAGTTGTGTTTGGTTGTGGAAAAGAAATCCAAGATGACAGGCATCTTGGATTTCAATGAATGCTCAGTGAAATCAATACCAACTGCTGTCTCGCTGGTGTAAAGTCAGTCCCCAAGTTTCAAAACGCTCGGTTGAATTGTTATCACAGCATGGGTGGGATGAACAGAAGGATGGAAATTAGCTACATCACACTGTAGCTGGTTATCAGGAAATAGATGAAAATATTTAACCTCCAGTACAGGAATACAAATGTGACAGAATTGCAGGTATACCTGAAATTCACGGCAACAAGAAAAGCTACTGATTTGCAGGACAGCTGTGGAAAGTAATGCCACCCAATGTTTTTTTTTTTTTCATTTTGCAGAATAAATTTCACCGAATGTCATTTGAAGCCATGTTTCATTTTTGAAATATTTAAGTGGCTAATTTGAATGATTAGTCGCATAAAACGAAGCAATACGTTGCCGTGAAAATCATGGAATAATGAAGCAATGAATGTTGTTGAAAGATTCATGCAGTCCGGCATGTTTGTGAATGTCCACATTTTCCATAAATATATAAAAACTGAAGTTGACATAGCCTATACCACGATTGGGCAATAGGCTAATACCTTGATCAAGGTATAATACCCCGATCAAGGTATTTTCCCCAACCTGTTTAAGTTACGATAAACAGTCTAATAATCCAACTGCCAACAAAAGAAGTGCACGACACATTATCATATTCACTGAAAAGTTTCCATGGACATTTATGTATCACAGCTGGTTAATTCCGCCCATAGGAAATCCAGATAAATTGCCATCATTTATGAATCCCAGTATGTATTCCTGGTATATTTTGATGTATGAGTACTGAAATCAATTCGTAAAGAATATTGGGCACCAGTCCAAACTTGTAGCATATCTGTACCCTAGCCACATATATGCAACTCAGTGTATGTAACCACCATTGAGTTGCACATCCTTACTAGGGCAAGCATCAGTAGCGTCATTTTCTTTGTGACCAAAGAAGAGAAAATGTACAATTGACTATGGCATTTAACGGGTTGTAAACATGTAAAATATACTTCTCTCCCCCGACACAAAGTATTACTAATAGGCAGAGTTACTTCCTCTTGTTTCCCGTTTAAAATACATTATGAAACAGGGGCTGGATCCAGTCTACAAGAAGGCATGATACATGTACTTTACTGTTTCACTATATTCTTTACTATATTGGATCGCGTGCCCATGTTTGTAAATTAATTACCAGGGGCGTTAATTTAATGTTACGCTAAGACAGCCACCTGAACATACATAGTCAGTTTCTTAGTTGGAAACAATCGTGTACAAATGTTTTTATAGTATATAATTTTTTCTTATTCCCAGCAGTGGTCCAAATTCAACAAAAATGTGTACCGGTATTTTATTCTAGTATCAACAAAAGTGGATGAAGTTTCATCCACTTCTGGTATCGAGGTTGGGATATATATGAGAATTTTTGGTACCGATATTTCACGGAAGAAATTCGATTATTGCAAGTTTCGTTTTAGGGTTCACGTTGGAATAAAATGAAAGTTTAAAATTAATTAAAATGCATAGAAAATATAAATAAAATTGTCAAATTTTTAAAACCCCTGCCCATTAATTTCAGAAGACTCCCAAACTACAACAACGAATGTTATTCGCATATAGGCCTATAGGGCGCTCCAAATTTATCAGCCACGTACACGATTATTCTTGAAAAATTGCAACTATTTTAAATATATTCATGGGGAATTGCAAATTGTCATACATTTAAGACTGGCGGCCACAATATATAGGCAAGTGTGTGGGTGGGGCTGGGGTGTGTTAAATTGGGGGGGGGGGGCCGAATATGGACGAAGATTTACCTCTATTTATATGGATTCATCCCAGGTATCTCGTGTCACCATTTATTCATGTAATGTCATTTGACAGGGTATGAAATAGGAAAAAGTCAAACTTCCTCTAACCTTACGGTAACGGAATCTATACACTGCATAACATGGCCTGTTTCCGGTTTTGCGATGTTATAATCCTGTTGATTGGTTGAATACAATAGATGAGCCAATCAGAAGCGTCGTACATTGGGCTTCCGGTTTTAGTCGTCGACAGAATGACCAGCTGCCTGTGGAATGACTGTACGGGGTTGAGGGGAAATTTTCGAAATGAAACGTTGACAACTGAGTTTGAGCGAACCCTTCAAACGAAATAAAAGATGATCTTTTCACGGGGATGGCGATGCTGTCAGTACAGTGCCGCCGAATATTAATGACAGCGACTCAAAATGTGACTATGTCGAACATTTTGATGCAGTGCCAGTTACAACAACAACGACAATGGGGTCGTCAAATTCACCCGTTAAAGCCAATGACGGCATATTAAGTGACAATTAATTCTCAACACTATAAATGAACCTATTTTTGCAATTATCCTGATACAATTTTGAGCATAAAGATACCCCCCCCCCCAAAAAAAGATTTTATGTAGATTTGGCATGACGTTCAGATTTCAGAACAGTTTAGGCCAGGTCAAATTTCTTCACACAGCATAAGCCTATTTGTTTAGCTTCCACTTCAAAATCTACCAAGTTCTTACTTAATGTTGATTTTTCTTAATCCACCTGTTTGATATTGTTATGTAAGCTTAATAGAAATTTGGCTTCATGGGCTACATGGGGGGTGACTGGGCATGCTGGGATGGGGTAGCTTAATTGCTGAATGCTACATAAAAATACCCTGTGCTAGGAATTTTCATCCCAAAATGGCTCAGATTGCACCACAGAGCATGTGGGGTTTCTGGCGGCCCCCAGGCCCCCGGCCTAATTTTTAAACGCCTCGCTGCACTCGGCAGTTAACAACCACATACACCTATTTAGATATGATTGTACAGGTGTTCCCAAAGAAATGGAGAACCCGGAGTGGAAACTGACATCAGTTTCTAGCCAGATTCCGCTGGAGCGTAATCTGGGCGGAAACAGGTTGGAAATTTCATTACCAGTTTCCAGTCCATTTCCGCTGGATTGCAAACAGAACGGAAACTGACATCAGTTTCTGACCAGTGTCCACTGTAGCGGAAATTTAAGGACAGCTTTCCGTCCAGTCTCCGTGCACCGGAATCTTAGCGGAAACCTATGTCCGTTTCCGACCTGTTTCTGCGCAACCGGAAACAGGCTAGAAACTTAATAGCAGTTTCCGGTCCATTTCCGCTGGATTTGAAACAGAGCGGAAACTCACGTTGGTATCTGAGCCGTTTCACAAGCAGGTTGGAAACTTCAATACCAGTTTCCAGTCCATTTCTGCTGCATTGGAAACAGAGCGGAAACTGACATCAGTTTCTGACCAGTTTCCGCTGGAGCGGAATCTGGGCGGAAATTTAACACAGGTTTTTGTCCAGTTTCCATGTACCGGAATCTTGGCGGAAACCTAGGTCAGTTTCCGATCTGTTTCTGCTCAAGCGGAAACCGACTGGAAAGTTGAATAGCAGTTTCCAGTCTATTTCCGCTGGATTGGAAACATGGGGGAAACTCGCGTTGGTTTCCAAGCTGTTTCTGCTCGAGCGGAAACAGGTCGGAAACTCCAGTACCAGTTTACAGTCCATTTCCGATGCATTTGAAACAGAGCGGAAACTAACATCAGTTTCCCACCCGTTTCCGCTGAAGCGTAATCTGGGCGGAAATTTAACAACAGGTTTCTGTCCAGTTTCCGTGCACCGGATTCTTGGCGGAAACCAAAACACCTGTTTCCACTGGTTTCCGCATTGCCGAAACAGGCTGGAAATGGGGTGTTACAGTTTCCAACTGGTTTCCGCCAAGAATCCGCATTTTTGGAAACCAGTACATTTCACCCAGTGAATGGTTTGCGTATAGTCCATGGGGGTACATAAAATTGAATTGGAGATGAAAGATAAGCACTTGCGTATTTGCCGGAAATAATAATATTTAAACAAATTAAATCTAAAACATTTCTTCTATCGGAAAGCTGTGGTTAATCAAAACGTACACATGCACCAATTATTTTCTAACTGATCATAGTAAGTGCCGTGTTTTGAAACAAAGATACTTAATAAGTATTGGGATCTTCGAATGAATGGCGTCGGTCTAATTTCATAATAGGGCAGACCGCCCGTTTTCTGCTAAGCCAGAATTTGCCTTTCCTTGTAAGAGTACATCGACTTTGTAAGTCCTATAACACGGAGTATCCATGGCTGGATTCCACTACACAGTGATTGAGGTCAGGAAGTAAATCGTTTCCTGCCTTAGTTACGTCACTTGTCTGGGCGACAAATCATGACTCAGTTAAGGCAAGAAATTCTGACAAAAACCGGCCGGACCGGACCTCCACTATTTTCCCCGCCTTTTCAAGTTGGAACCGGACCTGTGGACACGGTAGAAAAATTTAATTGATATCGCTCTTACAGATTTTTGGTGAAATTGAGCCAAATTTGGACATTTTATTAATAGTGGGGCGGATAAGTGCCATTTTAGGGGTCAGTACTTCAAATGGTGATACAAGCATGAAACTTGGCACAACTACTCTGATCAGGTCATATTTCAAGAAAAGCAATTGAGCCACTTGAAAATTCAAGTTGGCCGCCATTTACAAGATGGCCACCTTTTTCTTCTGTTAATTTTCACTTTTAACACATAAATTGGTACCGTTATTCGATTTTAAGTTATGTCGGTTATAATTGATAATTTTCTGAACATGCTGAAACTAACAGTGCAATTTAAAAAATCCAAAATTCCCATATTAATAGTAAGAAGAGTGGAAATTGTGTCATATTTTTGCGCGCACAGAGTTATCTGCCCCTGAATATGTGGAGTCAAATGGAGCTGACGACCCATCCGATGACGTCACTTCCGGGTCAGAGGTCACATCTGAGTCAAAGGTCATTTCCGGGTCAAAGGTCACTTCCGGTCACGCGACGATACAGCAAGAGTTATTTGCCCCTGAATAAGATCCCAGGTACTTCAATGTTAATCTCCAGGAACTGTATGTTTGGGGTAGGAGTATTAGAGTGGTCATTTTTTTTCTTTTGGATTTTGCTATGGGTTGTGGCACCTTGATTTCTCTGTCTTACAATGTAGAACACGATGGTAGGGTCTCGTGGCCACCGGGTGATTTTCGCAAATTCAGAATGCGCATGCGTCGTGCATAGGCAGATCGGGGTCGACGTTTTGGGTTTGTGGTGGACCACTATTGATCTGATATCGTCGTGTGAGGTATCAGTTTGAAGTACTCGTGGACTGGGCTGGTGTGGATTGAAAGTATAGGGATATGGTGCGCATGCACATGCAGGCAATTGTGGGAAAAGGACATTGGAATTGACGTTTTGTGGTAGACATGGAACAATATTGGTCGAAATGGGTCGTCTGGTGTGTCATGTCGAAGCATTCGTAGGGGAGAATCCGACCGGACGGGTGTTTAGTGGAAATACCGTCCATCTATACATGCGCAGTGGAAAAAGGTCATTGGAATGAGTACAGTCAGGCTGGGAGCGATATGCGCTTGGTCACTCGGGGAGATTCCGAAGGGTAAAGTAGCGCGTTTGGGGAGAGATGGACATGTTCCATCTGGCTACATGGTAGATTTAACTCAGCGTATGTGTGTGTGGAAGAAGAGTAGGAGAAGGAAGTGGAATAGGAGGAGGAATGGAGGTGAGTGTGTGAGTGAGTGAGTGAGTGAGTGAGTGAGTGAGGCGTGCCCAACGCCTGTCTTAACGCGTTGACGCACTAACGATGGTGAGTGAGTGAGTGAGTGAGAGTGAGTGAGTGAGTGGTCATATAAGGTCGTTTGTAAACCATTAGCCTCAGACTGTATCCAAACATGAGTGGTATCCCATTGAAGCTCTTACTTGGTAGAGCCAGAGGGGTGGTGACACACATGTGCATGCGCAATGAGGAGTAGTAGAGAAAGGGGAGTTTCGGAGGTGATGATATGCCCCAGGCACTTAAAGGTTATATGCATAGCAGTACTTGCAGCGAAAGAAGGGGAATCCCGCGTAACGCCTTAACTCCTATCTTAACGCGCGTTAATGCTTTATCTTAACGCGTTAACGCCCTAGCATAACATTTGATGCCATGACGCTGACAGATGAAAGAAAGAAAGATCAACTCGTTCACAAGTTTTCATATAGATTTTCTCCCCAATGTTACATCGTACCCAAGCTAGGGGAGCCGCGTTGGATATGTTTACAACTCAGGTATGTTTTTGTCTACTCAGAAGCCACCATTTGGCGCTGCATCCGTCATATTCGTTCTTGCCTGTTAGATGTGCTCCTGTCCAATCAGAAGTTGCCATTTCAGAAAGTTCAGTCTTCGACCATATTCGCTCTGATCCGTTTGTTCTAATCGTCGTAGGGCAGGTCAGGATACTGTAAGGGCAACATGTCCTAGAACAGTTGTTTCCGCATTTTGATCGCATTTTGCAGGGTCTTGGTGGGTGGTAGCCTAATATTCTTTTCAAAGTGACGTGTGTGTGGGATCGCCTTTCATTTCAAGCGGTAGCACGGTATACTGGTCATAGATCGCCATGGCTGTTCTCCTGATGCAGGGGCGCATTTGGATGTACGTCTGTTGCCCGGCGTCCTCGATCGTTGCAGCGTGAGTATCAATAGCTGCTATCACAATACAATCCCAGAAGGTAGGTTCTTCCTCACTTCCTGGGGATGTAAGCCCGACTATCTGAAGTCAAAATCTCTATATCAGTAGATAGACTCTTAACAGTCTCTGTTTCGGTATCAGTCGGTGGATTCTCAGAATCAGTTGGCATATTCTCAGTATCTGCTTCAGTGGGCTCCTCGGTATCTTTAATCCCATGTATATTCTTCTGGTGTCGCATCATATCGTAATGTCTGATGAATGTGCGTTCGCACTCAGAGCATGTATAACCCACGTTGACGGTTGAACATCGATTGTGCAGGTTTTTGGGATACGCTTGCCAACGTCCAGATTAACGCTTCAACGCCCTGGTGAAATAGGTCGGAAGCTCTGATTGTTCTAGATATTCCATGAAATTGAAACTAATTCATCGAAATGCAGTGATGCCCATCAACGATCGTCGTTACGCCTTAACGCCCTCATCTTAACGCCTTAACGCCAGTCGTTACGCCTTAACAGCTGTCTCAACGCCTTATCGCCCTAGCTTAATGCCTTAACGCCCTAGCTTAATGCCTTAACGCCCTATAGTAACGAGCTCTAACGCCTTAGAGCATGTGTGGTACACCTGTACCCTATAGCCCGTAGGGCATATGTGACCTATGACCCGGAGGTGACATCACCGGATGTGACTCAGCTCCACGCGACTCCACCTATTCAGGGGCAGATAACTCTGGGCACGGCAGAATGTGACAGAAATTCACCTCTTCCTACTACTGTAGTAGGAAACAATCAGTCCGAGTTTACACTATTAAACTGTGAATGTGGCTTACCGGACCAGTGTTTTACTGACTAAGTTATATGTCTAGAGAATGGACTGGCCACTTTTCGGGTATTTTTGGTTAGATTATACAATCCCATACGCATGCATGTATTATCAATAGTTCTGGGTCACAATCTGTGAAATAAGTCGTTCACGTGGTTTTAAAATTGTTATTTGTGGCGCATTCGGCACCCACACAAGCAAATGACCGCCATATTGGATTTCCAGGTAACTGACGCATGAGAGTGTTCCATAGGAGTGGTAAAATATTGGATTCATGGAATCATCTGGAAGAACCCCAGTCATAGATTTGCTAGCTTAATCCGGGCCGAAAATCCACCGTAATAATAAAGTATGTGTATTTAAATGGTTAATATTGGCGGCCACCTTGAAATTGGCCGCCATCTTGGATTTTCTGATGGCTCAATTAATTTTCTTGAATAAATATCCAATGGGGATATTTATGCCAAGTTTCATGCTTGTATCGCCATTTGAAATGTTATACTGGTTATCCGCCCCTTTATAGGACGGGTTCTCTAGAAAAAAAGTAACAAGCCTGGAGGGGCTTCAAGTTTTTAAAACATAGCAATCATGTTTATTAAAATAATTCGTTTAATCATGCACACTCAGAAAAGATATAGATATAACTGGTTTGGCTTGAAGTATTTACCAAAATGATGGCCGAAAAGCAGACCGACTGGCTATTCTTTGTGGAACAGAAGAATCTCTGGGGAGCACCTTTACGGGCATAATTGTGCTGTCTATGCATTAATCAATGTAAGCTCCATTACGCAGTCCAGATGTGTCATTACGACAAATTGTTTATCTTTCACTGCAAAGTTGCATGTGAAGCGGTAATTTCGGAATCAGCTGGAAAGAAGACCAGGAGTCCGATTAACCCTACCTGGCCGGGGGGCACTTTCCGCTCCCCCCTGTTGTTTTTTTCCTTCTATCTCCGAAACGACAAACAGTGGAGAGCTGAAACTCCGTGACTTTCAGATTATCATATTGGGGTCATTTTGAGCCTATTTGCATGACCCCTGGAGCAGAGGATCATGGGTAAATTCAAAATGGCGACTATGTGTGGTACAAGAAAAGTGATGTTTTCGTCATATTTCTTCAAAATTTTTGCTTTTAAGTATGTACAAGTGGGTAAAACCTATTTTATTATCAGATTATTTTTTTACTAATTTATTATGCAGCTTTTGCGAAGAAAAAACAAAAATAAAAAATTCGAAAATTCTGACCGAAAATTCTGACCGAAAAATCATCCAAAAACGTTCTTTTTAAAGGTGACGTCACAGTGACGTCATTATGGCGGCCAAGATTTTGTGTGGTAAGCTTCAGCCCCCTAGCCTTAGCGATAGCCCCCCCCCCCCCAGGCTGCGGTACACCCGAAATCGCCCAGGCCAGATAGTGTTAAAGGAATCCACAGTGTATCCACTGGTTTAATACTGAGGGTCTTGGATACTCAAATCCATACACGGGTTATCTCTCCCTGGACTGACAATCCGGTAGAGAGTATGACGCACTCAATTCACAAGCCAATGGTAAACATTTGCCAAAACCATTTTCTTTGACAACGGAAAGCTTTGGCAGCTCAAAATGAATGGAACGAACATTACATTTCAGCGACGCGGTTTTTTTGTTACATTTACGTTCAAATCACACTTTTTTTGGCATTGACCAATGTCATAGTGCTTCTTGAAAGTGATACTACCGGACGGGTTAGCAAGCAGTTTATCATGCTAGCAGATGTGTGCTATGAAATGGTCCAGGGATGCTAACAGCAAATACAACACCTATTAACTCAAATACAAACCAACGGTGACCTTTATCCATTTTTAAGATGCCAACAACAATGCACACCATCTGAAGACACAGTATAGACAGGTTCCAGCCAAGAAAAAACTACCATTTTTTCCTGTCAAAGTTTTCCCACTGGTTCCGTCATCCTTGACTTATGCCCTTTCAATTTAGCTGAGGGGCCACCATGGATTTGGCCTCAAATCCAATATGGCGGCCAAAATCCAAAATGGCCGCCAATACCCATAGAAGCTCACAATTTTCTGCTCGAAAATCAATTTTCTACACACAAAACTAAGTTTTTTTGTAATCCTACGTAGGGTATGAATAATTAGTTAATTTTGGAATGATTTATAATTGGTCAGAAAATTCAATATGACCGCCAAAATCCAAAATGGCGACCAATGTCCATTGAATCACACATTTTCCTGCCCTAATATGCACAGCTGGACCATCCTTGATCCGAATGCGTCCTGTGGGGTGTGATCTTGTAGCTCTCGGGATGTAGACCCCGATTTGAGGGATACCCATGTCATCGGTGACGTCATCAGTACGAGTAGTAGCGAAAGCGGGAATTTTGGGGGTGCGTGGGGGTGTGTTTGGCGTAAAGATGGGCCATCCGTGGTCCGAATGTGTCGTGTGGGGTGTCATGTTGTAGCTCTCGGGGCGTAGACAGCGACTTGAGGATTTTCCATGTCACCTGTGACGTTATCAGTACGAGTAGTAGCGAAAGCGGGAGTTTCGGAGGTGCAGTGAAGTGTTTGGAGCAGATGACGGCCTTTTGTCCATCCAGCTACCTGGTAGAGTTACCTATCTGAGTGTGAGTGTATGCGTTGGTGTGTGTGTGTGTGTGTGTGTGTGTGAGTGAGTGAGTGAGTGAGTGAGTGAGTGAGTGAGTGAGTGAGGCGTGCACAACTCCCTTGAGGCGTCCCCAACGCCCGTCTTAACGCATGGACGCACTAACGACGGTGAGTGAGTGAGTGGGATCCGACTGGACTAATATATCGTCCGTTTTCATCATTTTGCGCATGCGCAGTCTGGCCGTAGTATAGAAAACAGGCATTTTGGGCATTCGTGGAGGTTTGTTGAGAGATTGAGGGACCATCCCTGGTCAAATGGATCGTGTGGAGTATCAGTGTGAAGCTCTCGTGGGTCAGACTGGCTTGTTTTCATCGGAAGTCGCGCCAATCTGCGCATGCGCAGTTGGGGTGTAGTAAGTAAAGTGTTCATTTTGGGAGGGTCGTGGGGGTCTGTTGAGTGATGAGGGACCATTCTTGGTCCGAATGCCTCGTGTGAGGTGTCAAAGTGAAGCTTTCGTGGTGTAGACCATGACTTGAGGGTGAACATGCGCAGTTGTTGTGTAGTAAGTAAAGTGGTCATTCTGGAGGTGCGTGGGGATGTGCTTGAGCGATTGGGTGACTATTCTTGGTGCGAATGCGTGATGTGAGGTGTCAAAGCAAAGCTTTCATGGCGCAGACCACGACTTGAGGGATATGCGGGTCATCTGTGACGTCATTGCTGACGTCCTCAGTAGGAGTTGCAGCCAAAGTGGGTGTTAAGGAAGGTGTTTAGGGTAGAAATGGATCATCCGTGGTCCAAATGCGTCGTGTGAGGTGTCATCTTGTAGCAACACTCACCAACGCTCAATGCTTCAACGCCCTGGTGAATTAGCCCATAAGACCTGCGCGCCTATACGTAGCTCTATGGGTGTAGTCCGTGATAAGTACTATTCGGATTGGTTAGTCCAAAAGTAGAGCAACAACAACAACACCAACATCAAAGATTACAGGTCAATCCTTTTATTATCCCCTCCATCACAGCACATCCACGCTAAGGGAACAGCTATGGGTGTGTTTACAATTCACTTATGCTGTTGTCCGTGTATTCAGAAGTTCATTGTTCTGATCTCAGAATGACGAGAGACACGAGTTAATCCCTATATGTACAGACACCACCACACACCAGTTCTACCACCACCACACTCTACCACACACACCACCACCACCACCACCACCACCACCACCACCACTACCGGGCGTTGACGCCCATCAACGCCCGGTGCTGGTGGTAGCTCACATGTGGCAGGGTTCTTGGACCGGAGTTCTTAGAGCTGCGCATGTTCAGATTGGCGCGACTTTCAATAAAATACATGCCAGTTTGACTCTACCCCACGAAAGCTTCACTGGGACACCCCACCCAGGCCATTTGGTCCCTCTCTACCCCAAACACCTTACTTCACAACCCCAAAATTCCCACTTTGGCTACTACTCCTACTGATGACGTCACAGATGACAGCGACACACATCAAGTCATGGTCTACACCACGAAAGCTTCACTTTGACACCCCACTCGAGGCATTCGGACCAAGAATGGTCCCTCATCACTCAACAGACCCCCACGCACCTCCCAAAATGACCACTTTACTTACTACACCCCAACTGCCCATGAGCAGATTGGCGAGACTTGCAATGAAAACAAGCCAGTCTGACCCACGAGAGCTTCACACTGATACCCCACACGGTCCATTTGACCAGGGATGGTCCCTCAATCTCTCAACAAACCTCCACGAATGCCCAAAATGCCTGTTTTCTATGCTACGGCCAGACTGCGCATGCGCAAAATGATGAAAACGGACGATATATTAGTTCAGTCGGATCCCACTCACTCACTCACCGTCGTTAGTGCGTCCATGCGCCCACACGGTCCATTTGAATAGGGATGGTCCCTCAATTACTCAACAAACCTCCATGAATCCTCAAAATGCCTGCTTTCTATACTACGGCCAGACTGCGCATGCGCAAAATGATGAGAACGGACGATACATTAGTCCAGTCGATTCCCACTCACTCACTCACTCACCGTCGTTAATGCGTCCATGCGTTAAGACGGGCGTTTGTGACGCCTCAAGAGCGTTGTGCACGCCTCACTCACTCACTCACTCACTCACACTCACTCACTCACTCATTCACTTACTCAATCACTCACACTCACGCGCGCATACACTCACACTCACAGGTAACTCTACCAGGTAGCTGGATGGAAAAAGGCCATCATCTACTCTAAACGCACTCCATTGCACCTCCAAATCTCTCGCTTTCGCTACTACTCGTACTGGTGACGTCACCGGTGACGTCACAGATGACATGGAAAAACCTCAGGTCGTGATCGACACCCTGAGAGCTACAACATGACACCCGACACGACACATTCGGACCAAGGATGGTACATCTTTTCCCCAAACATATCCCCACGCACCCCCAAAATGTCCGCTTTCGCTACTACTCGTACTGATGACGTCACCGATGACATGCATATCCCTCAAATCGGGGTCTACACCCCGAGAGCTACAAGATGAACCGCACAGGACGCATTCGGACCACGGATGGTCCATCTCAACATATTAGGGCAGGAAAATGTGTGATTCAATGGACATTGCCCACCATTTTGGAATTTGGCGGCCATATTGAATTTTCATACCAATTACAAACCATTCCAAAATTAACTAATTATTCATAACCTACGTAGGACTACAAAAACAAACTAGTTTGTGGTTAGAAAATTGATTTTCGATCAGGAATGGGTATGGGTATTGGCGGCCATTTTGGATCTGGGCCGCCATATTGGATTTGAGGACAAATCCATGGTGGCCCCTCAGCTAAATTGAAAGGGTATAGGTCAAGGATGACGGAACCACTGAGAAAACTTTGACAGGAAAAAATGTAAGTTTTTTCTTGGCTGGGACCTGTCTATAGTATATTCCAATAGGAGAACAGATATAGATAAATAGAAAATCGGTTCAGCTTGCTATTATATTTTCCCATGGCACCCGGCCACTAGGTCACATTACTTAACATTTGAGTGTGTTAGTGGCGGTTTGATAGTGGGATAGGATTGACCACAAAGTGGGCATTTTAGATTCAACGGTTGGAGAGCGCAAATTATATTGTTTCTGAATTGAAGATTATGCTTGTCATAGCCCATACAAAAATAGATTTACCCGTATTCACTTTCAACAGAAAGGCAAACATGTAAATGCCTTATACGTGAACTTCCGAGAAAATTTCCTACCCCATCCCGATTCCCTTCTATGTATAAGGCTGCATGGGAATGATCAATTTGTTATACCGATATTATTTTCCGAAAAGCATGGTGACCACCTGATTCTAATAGGTATTCAACAAAAATAATATGTTTTTATTATTATATGGTAAAAATGAGCAAATTTGACGTGAAGAAGATTCACTTAGTCTCAAACAAGAAAAGTTAAATATCCCTATGTATTCAGTGGTGACCCATCATATGTTTTCACTGATTAACCTGATGAATAATATTGAAATGAAAACAAAAATAAATCTCTAGAAATGAACGCCCTGTTCTTCCTTGACACTGCGTATGATCAGATAATTAAACGCAACATATAAGTAGTATGCAAAGCGTATTAAAGGTCAACTTGACCAACTTATTTTTTCCCCAGGTAAAATTTATGAAGTGCCGGAACTATAGTGCACTTGACTTCTGTGACCTCCCCGTTGTCCCGGCCCGGTCGCACGCCTGCGCGGGTTATGCGGCCGGCGCAGGTCACGGGGCATGTATTCCTCCGAGGTGATGCGGTCTGGTGGTGATGCCGGGCAAAAGCTTCCGCGGACACAAAAAGTAGTCCCGACATTTCAAATACGCGGGTTTTCGGGGTGAAGTCCTTAGATTGGTATGATTGAAAGATTGTTGAAAGCAACACTGAATCATACTCGCCCAATCAGCTCCCATGCAATGGGAGCCGCGCTATGTAGAGTCGTGAACACTGGATTGCATCAGCCTTACATCCGGGGACCCTGGAACATGCGTGAACATCCGACACCTGGTTCAAGAATAATTGTACCAATAATATCATGTAAACATGGACAACTGTGTGCCAATAATATCATGTAATTTTTCCCTCTGGACTGCGTCGTATTGTGTATCAATCTTACATCCGGGGTTGAATAATTGTGCCAATGATATCATGTAGCTCACGTGACTAACACCTGGCTCCGCGAAGGAAAAATTGTTCGCTGACGTCAAGGTGCGAAATATAATTTACGGTGGAGAAGGTCACCAAGGTCGTTCAAATCAAGATGTCAGCCACCATATTCGACAATGCTTTGTCTCCTTGCGGAACAGTGAGAGATATATTTATTCATAGTTATATATTTTTACACCCTTGTGACTGCTTTTCTTATTCAACCGTAAGTCAAATTTATTTCCAAACTTATTACTGATCGCTCTTGTGTCACTGATCGATAACTCAGCACTCGAAAACTGGTGTTTTCACTATGTGGTCGTCATTGTTATTTCATCGTTGCATTTTGATTTATTTTCTTATTTCTCTGCCTCTCCCCTCACTTCACATTAATGCTAAAATGTTCTCCGATGACATACATCAATCTCCATCCGTGATCAAAACTCGAAAAACACGGAAAAAACCAACTGATATAATAACATGTGCGTTGCTATTGCAGTGTTGTTGTTGTTGTATTTTCAGTCATTTCTTGTTTCCAAGACATTTTCATTACTCCAAATGTATGCGAACATGTTCTATGACATGTCTTCTAACACTCATCAGTCTCGGCCGATCGAACTACAGCCTATTAGTCATCAAATGAATAACCGAACAAAGTGGGCGTGGTCCATATACATGTATAATATTTTGTAAAATGCATGTTTATTTTTGGTTCAAATTAATACTTTCTGCATGTTTAGGCATGAAAAAGTATCGACAAACTTCCACTGGTATATTACAACACATATAAGGGAAGTGGGAAGAGGTGCCGACATACTGACTGCGTCACATGACTTCACAGAATAGTCTTCTGGTAAACCTATTTTAAAGCACATACCAAGAATCTAACGGTTCGGGATATGTGTTGTATCTCAGATACTCTTTTATTGTACCTGTTCATGTGGCAACTTGGATGATATGACCACACGGCCCCTAGCACGTAGATGACAAACATATCTCTTAGTCTGTCAAACCCAAATTATATGAAAATGCAATGCGAACAACATCTACTATATTTACTGTGTTTTTATGCAAAATTCATATTTACTTTTGGGTCAAATTCATATTTTCATGCTTGATTGGGACTGGAAATGCATTGACAAACTTCTGCCAACATGTCCCGTAGTCCATAAGACTTCTACGTAGTCTGTGGAATCAAAACTCTGCGAATAATCAACGTGCAGCACAACGTACCGTCAAATTCACTTGTGTAACAGTATTATGTAAAATGCAGGTTTGCTTTTTCTGCAAATTCATGTTTCCCTGCCTGTTTCAGACTGGAAAACCATCAATAAACTTCTGCAAACATGTCGCTCTGTCCATGAACCTTTCATGCAGTTTGAGAAATAATGCAGTTTGAGAAAATAATCGACACATTGCACATGTGCTATTCCAATGTTGTTCGTGGTTGTTAAACAAAGTCCTGCAGATGCTATCTTCTAGGAGATACTAGGTTTGAGTCCTAGGGGATTTAAAAAAGCAACCCTTTCACATTTACGGAATAGCACGAGTCATGATTTTTATTCCGAGGTGCCTTTTCAACGCTGTTTTGGTCATAATCATATCGAACCATTTAGTACCATATAGTACCGGTACCATGTTTTTCAACACTAAAATGACATAATTTTCCTTCGGAATACAAGTTGACTTCTAACCAGCACAGAATATGCTGTGTATGCAGATAGGGTATGGGTTATAATTTTCAGCATAATAAAACTAACTATGGCTCCTAATTCTGTAGAATTAACATTTATGTCAAAATTGCCTATATATATATATCGCGTACACCGACAACAAATAGAAACACCAAGATTACGTCATCTCAAAGTGAGTAAACATGTGGCAGATTGTGCTAGCCATCTTGAGATTAAATTTTCCATTTTTTCCGTTTTTTAAATTTAACACGGAAAATGTAAGCATCCGGTAGGAAAAAGAAAAAATGTTCATTGAAAAATACGGGGAATCCCTCAATTGCTAAAACCGAAAATATATCACATAACCATGCAACACTAATTGTAGACATGCTGCACTGTATAAATTGTATCCAATAGCATGTTAACTTCGTCATTCGAAAAGCTCTAAAAGAGCGAAACCGGTTATGACAGTATAATATCCAGTATGCATTCTGTGCATATCCATGTATACATACCCCAGTCATGTTCATGTATATACACTCTGTCCATGTCGCTATATATCTGAAATATTGCAGAATGCGACGTTAATCCTTCTCTCCCTCGCCATGTACATGCACTCTGTCCATGCAAACGTACATATACCTTGCGCATGTTCATATTCATATAATCTGTACTCTGCGCACGTACACTGTCCATGTACAGGTAATCTATCCATATACATGTTCCTTGTCCACGTACATGTACCCTGTCCATGTACATGTACTTTGTGCATGTCCATGTAATATACTCTGCGGATGTCCATGTATTCTTTGCATATCCCTGTATATGTACTATGTGCTTATACATGTGCTATGTGCCTGTACATGTAATCTGTCCATGTACATATACTCTGCCAATGTACATGTTCCATGTCCATGTACACGTACTCTTGCAGGAACAACACAGTATCCTGATAATATACGCCAAGCTCAACGCTTCAAGATCAACGTTTCAACGCCCTGGTGAATTAGCCTAAAAGCTCTGATTTTCATGGAATTGTCACTAATTCATTGGAAATGCGGTGACGCCCGTCAACGCCTGTCGTTACGCCTTAACGCCCTAGCATAACACCTTCACGTCATGATGTAGACAGATGAGAGAACAACAACATCAAGGATGAGAGATCAATCATTTTATTCTCCCCAATGTTAGTTCATACCCACGCTTGGGGAGCCGCGTTGGGTATGTTTACAACTCGAGAAGTCTTTTGTCCAATCAGAGGCCAACATTTGGCGCTGCATCTGTCATATTCTCGGCTGCTCTTGTCCAATCAGAAGCCGCCCTTTGAGAAAGTTCCATCTTTGCTCGGTGTGACCTAAGCGATGTCGGGCAGTTCAGGATATTGTTAGGGGAGCATGTCCTGAAAGAGTTGTTTGCGCATTCTGATCGCATTTTCCAGGGCCTCGGTGGGTGATAGTCCCATATCCTCTTCCAAGTGACGCTTGGTCTTCATGATGAACCTGTGCGTGGGGTCGCCTTTCATTTCAAGCGGCGGTAAGGTATGCTTTTCATAGATCGCCATGGCTGTTTTCCTGATGCAGGGGCGCATTTGGGTGTACGTCTGTTGCAAGTTATCCTGTCCGGCGTACGCGATCGCTGCGGCGTGTGTATTGATAGCTTCATGCCCAATACGATCCCAGAAGGTACGTTCTGCTTCACTTTCCTGGGATGTACATGTGTAGACTGACTATCTGAGAAGCTCTCCGTATCAGTAGATAGACTCTCAGCAATCTCCGTTTCGGTATCAGTCGATACACTCTCAGCAGTCTCTGTTTCTGTTTCAGTCGGTGGACTCTCATCAGTCTCTGTATCGGCTTCTTGTGCCTCGTAATCTGGATGGAAAGTCTTCTCCTGTCGCATCATATCGTAATGTCTGGTGAACGTGCGTATAGGCCATGTTGACGGTTGAATGTCGACTGTGCCTGTTTTGGGAATACACTTGCTTTTATGGACAGTAACGCCCGTCAACGCTTAGCTTAACGCTTCAACGCCCTGGCGAACTAGCACAGAAGCTCTGATTTTCATGGAATTGCCACCAATACATCGAAATGCAGTGATGCCCGTCGATACGCATTAACGCCCACCTCAACGCCTTACCGCCCAATCTTAACGCCTTACCGTCCAATCTTAACGCCTTAACGCGCGTCTCAACGCCCGTCCCAATATCTAACTCAAAGCGTTATGCATTGTCGATCATCATTGGACGGACATCATTATGTTGGAGGTTGAAGACGATAATGTCCCATCTCCAGCTGGGCCTCCATAAAGGTTTGAAATGCCTCGTGCAGTCAGCAGATTCTGTGCAGGGGTAGTTGTGTTGGTATCCTTATTGGGTATTATCTGTTTCTTATGCAGCAGAAGACATACCCGTGTCACCCATTGGATGTCATCTATGAGTTTTATAAGATGACAACGCATGCGTTGGCGCTGAACGGTGGATCCACCTTGCGCTGTATCAATAATAGCATCGACATTGGCTTGACGTAACGCAATTTTATATGGGTCAGGAGGTCGGCATACTCCTGCCGTAAAGCCCGTCGTAGTCTGGGTGCCAATGTTTTATGGGCTAAAATTGCGGCTTCCTCTTTCGAATACCCTTTGCGGTGAAACTTGTTTCCTGGGGCCTCCAACGTCTCGCCCATCTCGGCGTCCATACTTTCTTTGAACAAATCATTCCATATCCCCGAGTTCACATTATGTTCATTCCCTTGTACGGGTGTGGGTTGATCCTTCACGGTTGGGTGATATTCCGGGACTGATGGTATGAAGGGGACCCGCTGTGTGGGGGCGGTTTGCTTCTGCTCTGCCAGATGTGGACTCGGTGGATGGTGTAGGAATATATGACGTTGCGGTGATGCCTCGCCGGATAACAGGTAGGTCGTTAGCCGGCGATCTTCGGGTGTATTGGGCTTTTAAGTCTACGAACAAGTAGCCGTACGGACGAATTGTCGCTCCTCGAAACGCCTGCATGAAATGGTTGATGTACTGAGGATAAATTCAACTACCAAACACACAGATTTGTGCTCTGTCGATGGGCTGCAGAACAACACAAATTATTGGCAGTTCAAAGCAATATCTCTGGGCGCCTTCCCTTGAGGGAAGATGACGGCCAGATTGCGATGATGGGACCCTTAGGTGAATAGATCGGCGATTTTCGAATTGTCCTTGGCCGCACTCATCAGGTCATCGAGCACTACAACGCTGCTCTGCTCGGAATCGTAGTAATATGGTTCGTCTATGTCGTGAGGAATTCCTGGGACGATTCTGTAATCGCGTAGTTTCGTACGCAGACTGCCATTGGCTATAACGCCATACAACGTGTGTCGTAGCTGGGGTTGCCGCACCTTCCTCTAAGCACTTTATCACCGAGGACGTCTTTCCACACCCCGTAGGGCCGCTCACCGTCATCATATAGGGATGTTCTACTCTACTTGGTGGACCTATAGCGGGGCTCGATGGTGTCACTTGTCTATGCATTAGACGCATATGTCTGAGCATATTGTCGTGACGAGAGAGTGTCTTCTGACAGAACGAACATGTACTCGACATGGTATCCGGTCAGAGTGTGGATACAGACTGAGGCTATTGATGTACAAATAACCTTATATGACCACTCACTCACTCACTCACTCACTCCCTCACTCACTCACTCCCTCACTCACTCACACACTTACTCACTCACTCACCCATTCGCCATCGTTAGTGCGTCCATGCGTTAAGACGGACGTTGGGCACACCTCACGGGCGTTTGGCATGCCTCACTCACTCACTCACATGGCCCCAAAATAGCCGTGATTGTCCATGGTTTAGGTGTAAAGTCCGTGTTCCGCTTTTGATATTTTCGAGACAAATCCTAATTTTACATATACCCACTCCCCCATCCTGCTTCTGTAGGCGACGTTGAAGAGGTCCCGGAAGTAAAACCAGGGTACCCGGATGTTCACGAATGTTCCACGTTCCCCGGATGTAACAACTCGGATGTTGAAGAGGTCCCGGATGTTAAAAAGGCCCCGGATGTTGAAGGTCAGTACAAATCATCCACGCATAGTATGGTGGATCGACCCCGCAGTCCAAGGTCACGTCTTTGGGACTACTTTTTCTGTCCGCGGAAGCTTCTCCCCGCGACCGCATCGCCACCAGACTGAATCACCGCTGAGGAATGCATACCCCGTGTCCTGCGCAATTCCGTTTTTTTTCACCCGCGCATGCGTGCGGCCGGATAACCCGCGCAGGCGTACGGCTGGGCCGAGACAACGGGGAGGCCACAGAGGTCAAGTGAGCTATAATTCCGGCACTTCCAGTCACGTGACCAAGTACCCCCTTAAATTTTACCCGAGGGACAAATAAGTGGGTCAAGTTGACCTTAAATACGCTTTTCATACTACTCATATATAAGCGTTTGAAAAAGATGCCGGATGCTGGCATAGAATCATATGAACCCGCAGGCCAATATTCTGCGTGCATATCTGAAAACACCACATGGCGGTCGTGTCCTGTTTACAGGCTTATATTACACTCACCCAAAGTACATGACGAAGCGAAATAGTTAACTCAACTATAGCCACAAAACAAACAAACGAACTGAAAAAATAAAAAAAACAATTCCCCTGACCCTACCAACAAGACAAGCAATCAATATCCAGGACTGCAAGTGGCTCACAGTGAAAATATCGGAGAAAATATAGGAGGAAATTTGCCAAAATATAGGAGAAATATAGGAATTTTCTTCATAAAATATAGGAAATAAAGGAGTGTAAGACAGG
Source organism: Hanleya hanleyi (assembly GCA_036873755.1). Taxonomy (NCBI): domain Eukaryota; kingdom Metazoa; phylum Mollusca; class Polyplacophora; order Lepidopleurida; family Hanleyidae; genus Hanleya; species Hanleya hanleyi. Next base: position 47,837 of record JAVTVY010019612.1, on the reverse strand, counting down.
TAACTTCTACATTGTATGTTCCAAACTTGTTAGTTTCTGGTGTTTAACCAAATTATTTCTACTGAATGCAGTTATAGTGTTGGTTGGTTCAAGAAAAGAGAGATTTAAATGATTTAATATTTGCCGAGCGAAACGAGGCGTAATTTTTTTCCTAAAATGTATTTCTTCATGCCAATTTGACGCATTTCAGAGCATTGGTGAAAGTTTTTATGCGAACAAGTCAAAATATAGGAAATATAGGAGGTTTTGAGTAAAATATATGAAAATATAGGAATGACTAAAAAATATAGAAAAATATAGGAGGCACTTGAAGGCCTGAATATCACATATGCGCGATCATTGTGTTTCCAGTAGAGGTACAATCACTTTTTTTTATTTCACTCATGTCCATTTCAATCTTGTTAATTCCAACATCGGGTACAAGGATATTATATGCATATTGCTACAAAACATGTTGCCTCCAAGGTGTATGGGGATTACCTCCTTTCCAACTGGCTTGAGCGAATGAGCTTTTTAGCCCACCATCACCAGATGATGGGCTGTTCAAATCACTTTTCGTCCGTGGTCCGTGGTCCGTGGTCCGTCAGTCCGTCCGTAAACAATTCTTGTTATCGCGATTTCTCAGGAACTGCTGCATGGATCTTTCGCAAATTTAGTATACAGGTTCCCCTTGGGGTCTAATTGTGCAAGATATTTTCTGGTCCGATTCGAAAATCCAATATGGCCACAAGGTATCCATCTTGGTTTTCCCCATGAAACTTTATCACGATTTCTCAGGAACTACTGCATGGATCTTTCTCAAATTTGGTACACAGCTTCCCCTTGAGGTCTATCTTTTTCCGGTCAGATTCAAAAATCCAATATGGCCATCAGGCAGCCATCTTGGATTTCCCAATGAAACTTTGTTATCGCAATTTCTCGGGAAGTACTGCATGGATCTTTCTCAAATTTGGTGCATAGGTTCCCCTTGGGATCTAGTTGTGCATGATATCTTTTCTGGTCCGATCTAAAAATCCAATATGGCCACCGGGCAGCCACCTTGGATTTCCCAATGAAACTTTGTTATCATGATTTCTTGGGAAGTACTGCATGGATCTTTCTCAAATTTGGTACACAGGTTCCCCTTTGGGTCTAGTTGTGCTGGATACCTTTCTCGGTCCGATTCGAAAATCCAATATGGCCACCAGGCGGCCATCTTAGATTTCCCCATGAAACTTTGTTATCGTGATTTCTCAGGAACTACTGCATGTATCTTTCTCAAATTTGGTACACAGGTTCCCCTTGTGGTCCAGTTGAGCAAAATGTCTTTCCTAGTCCGATGCGAAAATCCAATATGGCCACAAGGCGGCCATCTTGGATTTCCCCATGAAAATTTATTATCGCGATTTCTCAGGAACTACTGCATGGATCTTTCTCAAATTTGATACACAGGTTCCCCTTAGGGTCTAGTTGTGCACGATACCTTTTTCGGTCCGATTTGAAAATCCAATATGGCCACCAGGCGGCCATCTTAGATTTCCTCATGAAACTTTGTTATCGTGATTTCTCAGGAAGTACTTCATGGATCTTTCTCAAATTTATTACACAGGTTCCCATTGTGGTCCAGTTGTGCAAGATACCTTTTTTGGTCCGATTCGAAAATCCAATATGGCCACCAGGCGACCATTTTGAATTTCCCCATAAAATTTTGTTATCGTGAATTCTCAGGAACTACTACATGGATCTTTCTCAAATTTGGTACACAGGTTCTTCTTGTGGTCTAGTTATGCAAGATAGCTTTCCTGGTCCGATTTCAAAATCCAATATGCCCACCAGGTGGCCATCTTGGATTTCCTCCATGAAACATCGTTATCGTGATTTCTCAGGAAGTACTGCATGGATCTTTCTCAAATTTGGTACACAGGTTCCCCTTGGGGCCCAGTTGTGCAAGATACATTTTTCGGTCCGATTCGAAAGTCCAATATGGCCAACAGGTGGCCATCTTGAATTTCCCATGAATCTTGATTTCGTGATTTCTCAGGAAGTACTGCATGGATCTTTATCAAATTTGGTACACAGGTCCCACATGGGGCCTAGCTGTGAAAGATACCTTTTTTGACCAGATTCGAAAATCCAAGTTACGCTTCAAATTAATATGATATTCCCGAGTTGTGACGCTGATTCACAAGAGTCGGCGGATCAAACAGTGGGGCATATTCTATATATTTACTATAGAGAATATTCATACCTTCGCTTTCTATATGAAGGAGTTCAAATGATTCCGAATTAAAATGTATTTCTTCAAATTTTAAATCAGTTCACTTTACTCCATGCCGTTGCAAGTGTACTGGCCTATTGTTTCGTCAGCCGACAGGCCGGCTACACAAAGAGATGTCACTCTTGTGACACAACGTAACAACTCGACAACTGTAGACTACTGCGTGTTTTGATCCAAGGGAGATTTAGACACTTTCAAAGTTTCAACATTACTGCACGGAACGGATCCCTTCACTAGTATTAAGTTTGTATCATCTTACTATTTTCGAGCATGGTATCTTAAAAGAGATAACTCAAACTAGCCCAGTAAACAGAACAGAATTAGCATTCGTTCCTAATTATAAAATCTTAAGTATGTTTCATAGCTCATGCCAAAGTGTCAAAGAGATTTGTCTTCGCTTTCAGTACCCAATGATGACACGTGCAAAAAAATACTACAAACGAAGACGAAGGATCCTCTGGACATTCACTTTCAGAATAACTTTGCTTATTTCACTTGTACTATAACAACCGACATCAAGTACAGTTTCTAGAAATCTTGAAACTCCTGAAACTTAGAAAGACTATATCTTGGTGTTTTCCAGTGTCCCCTTTTCGATCTTTTTCGCTCAAATTCGAAATTCTGCAAACAAAATTACAAATCAATCGTTTGTTCTTAGTAACAATGGACAAAAAGATCCTCTTGTAATTAGCTTACAATTATCGGACAATGGTGGGCGCCAGCATCCTTCAGGATCTCTCGATCTTCTTAGGGACACTCAGTCAATGTGTGAGATTGATGATTCGATGAATGGACATGTATTCTCCATTCGAGGAATTTCATGACGGGGCCAGGGTTAAGGAAGTAGATCACGTTTCCTATGTAGCTACAACATGGAGATTTTTAAAATCTTTTGAAGCAGACCGAATATCATATTATTTATATTCAGGCACACTAAAAAAGAGTAAAAGTAAACGAAAGATTGAAAACTAGCACATAGAACCATTTATTTGTACTACTAGTCACTCCAAAGTGAAATATTTTTGAACAAAATTTGGGTTTGTCAGAAACTGATGCTTGCGGTACCCCCGAAACTTGTAACGTATTCACTGCTAGTCAAAAGGCAAGAGATGAACCCCGAGAACATTTCCCATCTCTAGTCCAATTCCCCAGCCCCACCCCCTCCCGAACATAGGGCGGAAAAGGCGGAATTTATCTGTAACACAGCTACTGTTTGAGTATGGTGACCACCATTTTTATTTTCATATTTCGCCAGGAAATGGTAATGAGAAATGGTAAAAAATGGTACATTAAATGGTAATTTAAAGAAACCTTGACCTTTCTCTATTAAGTCAGTGTTACAGCCATTCACTGGATTCTTCCACGCATCACGCAATATTTTGTAAATAACAATTGTGATCCCCACTTTTCCCCATGAAATTTTTATTCATTCGCTGATGAACCATTACTGAACTTTTAAGCAAATTCTCACTTTGAAAGTTCGAACGTGATCTACGGCCGGCCTTCAGGAAATCTCATAGAAATTCGTTTACCGCAAGGTTTATTCCCGTGACCATGGTGACGGCGCTGGTTTTGGGCTCTCCCGCGACGTGTAGATGCCCTCAAGATTCTCTTTGTGATCTCTCGGTCAGTGATTTGGTTTTCTCTGATAATTAATGCCTCGTTGTCCAGGCTACAATTCATGATTTGCTTGTCTCGTCCTATAAATTTTCGAAGGAGGGAAGTGGCTCTCTGAAATACGGTTGTGGCCTCGACGCATAACTGTTCCACGACCTCCATGTATGCAGCGCCATGGCGCGCCTGTTTCTTGGCTTTATGTCGCAATTGGTTGGCAATGCTGGTGAGAACTTTCTTGGCATACTTTTTGCGTAGATTTGCCAGGCCCTTAGATGATGACCAGATATGTCGCGGGAAAGCTTCGAATCCCAGGGCCCAAATGGGGAACTGTTTGATTTCAGCCAAATGGTTTAAACGGTCTGCTTGCATGAGTGATTTTGCTTCTTTTGAGAGTAATGATCGTGCTCGGCGCCAAATTCGGATGGCCTTATCTATGATATTGACTTCGGGATGGAACCTGTTGCTCTGAAAATACAAAGATATGCTTTGTGATTAGATTGAGTGCTAACATCCTATACCTCAGCTTATCTATAGACTAGATGGTTGAGCTCAATGATTTATCCTTTCGTCTCTGGGACACTATGAAAGAATTGTTGCAGAGGTAGCTTTACGCTCGGAGCTGCTGATCCCTGATATGCCAAGAGATTGCATCATCCGAGCTAATTCCTCCGAACCCACTCAAACTGGTTTAGGCCCGGAGATAGAACTTCGGGAATCTTCGTGCATGCACTGAGATAGATCAGATGAGGGTGGGATTTCATAGACATAAGACGTACATTAAGAATTCGGGTTGGAATGGAGGGAGGATTTTGAAAGGGGGATATTTTAGCTCTCTATCGCAGTAGGTGTTGCTAGGTGAGGCACACCTTTCTACGACAACTGGCGTCTGAAGTCAAATTAATTTATTTTTGACGGTTGAGAACCAATTTAGGCCTTTGAACCAGACTGCGAAAAATTCCGGTAAATAACGCAGTATGGAAGCCGGCCATTTTTCTTTTTGTCGCGTTACCCCCAACCCCTGTTAATTGTTTTGGCCGGCTATTCACGGGTTGATTGTATGTAGAATTGTTTTACCGGGACAAGGCCATCCTGACATGTGGGCTATTCTAGTAGATATTTCTGTATAAATCCTTTCACGGCTGGCAGGCTGTCGATTGTGTTGGACAATTTAGCACAGGTTTTTCTTTGTCTCGGCTGATAGGCTAGCTACGCGATAGTGAAATCTGACAATGTTATGATCACACCGGTTTGTGTGATGTAGAGGTCGGTTAGCCGTTTTCCCCCTCTTTCGTTATGAAAATAGTCGTGTGTTCAGTTCAGTCCATGCTATCAAATATTGTTCTGGTATATAGCCGGCTGAGCTTGCTAACATTTTATAAATAGTGTATCGGTCGTATGCATTCAATAAACTTGGCGTCGCCGTATATACAGTATTACTGCCCTGTGATAGACCCGCTGTGTTATTAGTAAGGCCAACGTGGTAATACATTCGGCACTGTCGACATATAGCAGTTGTGATATAGCAATTGATCGTTTTGCCGCTCTTTGTTGGGAAATCATTTATGTTCAATTCGGTCTGTGCTATTAAATATATTCCTGGTATTTAGCCAGTTGAACTAGTCAACATTTCTTGGGAATAGTGTATTTATTCTATTTATTTATTGAACTTGGCTTCACCCTATATACAGTATTATTGTACTGTGATAAGCGCGATATAAGTAGTGGCATTTTGACCGTTCGTGGCCAATGGGTTGGTAAGAGCCAGATAAATTGACTCAGTTGTTTATTGAATGCGATTTGAGCCTGGCAGGTTTATACAGTTTTCAAATATTTTTACTGGGTTATCATATAGAGCTGTATATCGGGGAGATTCAAATTTTTATGGAAGTTTTTGTCCATTGTCACTCCAGTTGTTGCTGTGTGATGTTGTCTATGTGCTTCTGTATGATTTAATTGTTTCTGAGATTGACTTTTGTGTGAGATTTCTGCTATGTGTTAGCTTTTATGTGTCTCTGGATTTGAGACTGAAGATTTTGCCGACCTTTATGATGAATTTGTAGGAGAAATAGGATTGTGGGTTAATAGTAAATGCCCATATTATTCGCAGCCCAATTTCATTTGAGAACGGTTGATTTTGTTATCTGATAACGTTTTCCCCATTCTGATATAACGGAGACGTGTTAATGTTTATTTCAAGATATTCCTCGAACGGTAGATTCCTAATTTGCATACGTTTATTTTTTTCTTCTTTCTCGAATGGTCTGTGTCGCCAGAGACACAGCGACTGAATAGGTTGACTGTCAACTAAAAAAATTCGCTTATCGGACTGATTTTGCCGACTAATTATTTTTGAGATGAGTATTTTGTTTGTCCTGAGTGCACCCTAGATTGACACTGCGTTTCATGTTTCGTGTCCAATTTGGTATTCTCTAGGGGACATACCGAGGTGGACTGTTTTTCTTTTGCTTCAATGAGTTTCTGGAGTGGAAACTGAGTGTGAGGAATTGACATTACTATTTATTTTTGGTGTCAAAAAGACATTTTGGCGTTTTGTAGCGAACATGTGGGCTGTCTTTCATTTATTTCAGTGAGCTTCTGGAGAGTTAACTCACTGAAAGTCTTTGATATATTTGAAGTTATCTGATTAGATTTTGATTTGGTATTGCTTATTCTTTTGACTTGTTTTCAAATACCGTTTATCATTCCACTAAAACATGGCAGATTTAGGGCCCATTGATGTGTCAGTGGCTACAGAGAAAGGACTGCCATAACTGAAAGAGGTGGGGAGTAGTCGAGGTGCACGTGTGGTAGCCTTGCAGGAAGAGGGCAGGTTGCTTAGTGTTAAGGATTTTATGCAGGCGACTCAGTTTAGTGCCGAGCATATAGCCGATCTTGTGCTAGAGGGGCAGCTAATAGGTTTAGACTTGTCGGGAAGTGTGGAATACATTAATGCTTTAGTTGACCGTCGTTTTGAAGAAATCATTGGATCATGGAAAGTTGGAATAACGGCCCAAGTGAATGCATTGGGTGTAGAGATGGACCTGTTGCGTGATAATATCAAGGCATATGAGCTTTAGTTAGGCCAGCTGGATGAGTAAGTAGTTGCACAAAGTCAACAAATAGTGGTACAAGTTCAGCAAATGGTTACACGAATAGGTCAAGTTGATGGTAAGTTGGAGCAAGTTGATGGTAAAATGGAGCAAGTGGGTTTAGATATGAGGACTGTTGTTGCATTGCTTAGTGCTTCAAGCAGGGAAGGGTCAGAGATTTCATCACATGCGACGTCTGAACAGACAACGGGGGATGCTGGTCAGGTGGTCTCAACACTTATTGTTCTGAATAATAGACATGAACAATTGATTGAGGGTGGGGGATAGACTGCAAATCAATTGAATGCAGTCCCTGTTCAACAAAATGAACCACATGTTCAAGTAAATGCACCAACTGCTGCACTTTCCGACCCCCCCATGTCCACTATATCTGAATCAGGACTGGAGACTGGTCTGGCGTTTTCAGATGACACTAGGAATGTAGATGATATAGTCCATCAGTCCCCGCCCAGTGGTGGAACTTTAGCTCCGAACTCCCAAGGCCCAGTAAATAGGAATGGATTGTTATTAGACAATGCTATGGTAGTGGGGCAATATCTCCAAGGGGATATAGATAATGGGATTCTGGCCGATGTGTCCGCTACTGATAACGAGGGGGAGGTTGAGGCCTCTCCTAGTAATGTGGCGGATGCTCGTCCAGATCGAGATCAACCGAACGACATGTATCCCGAGAACGCTACCGTAGCCAAAGTCCCCGGCTTCTCAAAACTTTAGTGTTTTCAGGAATCCGAGGGGACTGGGTTCCATTTAATGTTAAATTTGAGTTGGAAGCTAAAAGCAGAGAGTGGAATAAAGACCAGTGTCTTAAGAAATTAACGGACTGTATTCATGGCGATGCCATGGTGTTTTACAACTATCGATCGGAGGCAGTCAAAGCCTCGTTTGGTATGCTCTTCAAAGCAATGGAATGTCATTATAATAGTAGGGAACCTCCGCGTGCAGTTAGGATGCGTTTGCAGGCGGAAGAGCAGGGCCCTGAGGACAATTTAGAGGAGTTTGCTGTACTAGGTTGGCAAGGGACGGGTATCCGAACGCACCGGAAAAGATTATTTAGTCAGTAGCGGTGGGATATTTTCTTAGGGGGTGTAGGGAAATACAAGCTGTGAGATTTGCTATGGAAAAGAGTCCCACAACAATCTCGGAAGCCTTGACTTATGTGAACTCCTCACGATGTAACCTGAGAGAGTTGGATTTTCAGACAGTCACATGAAGGACGGTTAACGTTGATTCAGTGGGCGAAGAGGTCCCCTCGCCGTCGGTTATCGCGGCCCTTTCGTCCACCGCGACTCTGTTACTCATGCCGTAAACACGGTCACATAAGCCGTTTTCGTCCTGCTAGACATGGTTTAGATGGATAGGCTGAATTAGCAACTGCAAATGGCGGTGTGGGGTCGTCCACAGGGGACGAAGCAGATGTTACTGAACTTACTGCAGCAGTTAGAGATGTTACTCTGTCTCGTTCCCAGGGGTGGGCGATGTCCATTCCAGTGAAGTTTGGGTCTGTGCCGGTGACTGCTGTGATAGACACGGCCGCCCAAGTCACCGTCATGAGTGAACATTTATTTGCTAAGCTGGGTCTCCAAGGGTTGTCATCTTCGCCTATTCGGTTAACTGGTGCATTTCAAGGAATGACCAGTATGGGAATGCTAGTTCGGCAGGTCCTGTTATCCATCTCCGATTTTCACTATACTGGAAATATAGTGGTGGCACCCTTGATTGACGACCTGTTGCTAGTCTTCGATTTCCTGTCAGCCTATGGATGTGTTGTTGATTTTAGGGATAAAGCCTTGGTTATTGGGGACACCAAGGTTTTTGCAGTTTGAATTTTTATGGAATGGTGACTTGTTTAATGTGGGCTCCATTTCGGTCTGCCAGTAACAGATAAATGGTGAAGTTAGTTGATGTGCCATTGGTGACGCATTTTGTGTATGCGTCTGAAGAGATGTAGTATAGTGTCAGCTTTATGTGAATATATGGATATGTTCCATCACGTGTATGCAGTGATGGACGCATTGTATTAGGTTTTGATTTTCTATGTGAAATTATCCCAGTTGAGGGTTGATTTGATTTTGTTGTACAGGATGTTTGAGGCATTGTGGAATCGAAGAAAAAAATACATAAAATTCTAGACCCAAATCGTTCGCAATGGGTTCTGTAATGTAATGTGTATTTTGGAACTATTGTTCTAGAATTATGGTGTGTGTTGGAGAACTTTGGTGCGTGTTCGCGAGTTGGATGTTCGAAAATTGTGATGTGTGCTGCGGCGTTTATCGTGTAGTGTGTTATGGGAGAATATGATGCGTTGTGATGAACTAGGTGTGTTTATGTAATCTGTGTGCGGAAACCGGGTGATGGACACCTGGGTTCGATGGTTGCTGTGTGATTAGAGAATTTCTGTGTGTGAAGATTCTGTGTGGTAGATATACGCGCCACTCGCGTTTCTATGTGACTGCTGTTGCGATTGTATAACTGTGTGTTCTTTGTGGGTTTTTCTGTGTGTGTTAATCTATGTGACACGCTCATGGAAGCCTGTGGTGGAGTTAATATATGGAGTGACTTGGAGAAGATACAGTATGAGAATATGTATAGTGCGGATAGCCATGTCGGAGACCTGGGGTTGAGGAAGACGTCCCTCTTCATCCCATGCCTTCGCCATGAAGCCATGAGGAGAGTTGTCTATCCGATATCTTGCAGTACGCGTTATGATTTTTTTGTGAATCCGGTGGGGCAGGATATCCACCACTCGGGAGTGAATACATGCGTCATTATTCGATTACAGTCTCAACCCTCTTCTAGTTATGAGCTCAATGATTGAGTGAGTGTGAGATTGATATCTGTGGAGGCGTAGCAATTATGGTTATGTTCTCTCTGGTGGTCTGGTGGGGTAGCCGTTTGCGTGGGTGTATGTACATTGGGGTCAGTGGGCGTGCGGTGCGCACACACGTTTCTGGCTCTTCGTGAGTACGCCCTTGAAGGGCCCTTTCACTCGAAAGTGTTGGCTGCTGACGAAGGCGAGCCTTGGAATTATTAGGGGAGGGAGAATGGGAAGCCCGATTTATAGTCTGGACAGCCAGTAGTTTAGAGGCTTGTTCCAGTAGTGGATTGTATGAAGGACTGTTGCTTATTGCGGCCATGTAGCCGGTAGGCTGGCCTGCCAATTTATAGTCTGGATACCAGTCGTGGGTTGGACGATGTTCTCGTATTTATTGCGGCCATGTAGCTGGTAGGCTGGCCTGCAGATTATATTTTTGAGAAATAAAGTGATCAGTCCCATGAGGCTGACCATTTGAGCGAGATTTTTAGTGGGTTTGGGTGTATTTGTAGACTGTCTGTTAGTGAGACTGGACTAGTGGGTGGTTACCATTTTATTGAAGTTGGGTGCTTTTAGGGAGCAGTGTACTTTTGTAGTGAGCAGTCCCATGTGGCTGATTGTATTTATTGGGGCCATAAAGCTGGTAGGCTGGCCCGCCGATTATATTTTTGAGAAATAAAGTGATCAGTCCCATGAGGCTGACCATTTGAGCGATATTTTTAGTGGGTTTGGGTGTATTTGTAGACTGTCTGTTAGTGAGACTGGACTAGTGGGTGGTTACCATTTTATTGAAGTTGGGTGCTTTTAGGGATGTTACGGATTTTGACAAATGTGATATAACATGGAGAATTCACGTCTTTGTCTCGTTTTTTAGTAATTGTTGGCAGCGCTGGAACGGCGGTTGCCTGGGATAGGGAAGGGTTCTATAAGGGCGAAGTAAGATCTTCGCCAAAACGACAACGGGGAGGGGTGTTGCAGAGATAGCTTTACGCTCGGGGCTGTTGATCCCTGATATGCCAGGAGATTGCATCATCCGGGCTAATTTCTCCGAACCCACTCAAACCGGTTTAGGCCCGAAGCTAGAACTTCGGGAATCTTCGTGCATGCACTGAGATAGATCAGATGAGGGTGGGATTTCATAGACATAAGACGAACATTAAGAATTCGGGTTGGATGGAGGGAGGATTTTAAAGGGGGATATGTTAGCTCTCTATCGCAGTAGGTGTTGCTAGGTGGGGCACACCTTTCTACGACAGAATTATATTAGCGTGTGCTGTCGCACGTGAGGTGTGTGGTATTCAGGTGAAAGCAAGAATACATCGTAGAGTTACTCGGTTGAAGTGTAAGCTGAGTGTTCCTCTTTCTTTGCTTACCTTTTCGACTCTGTCATTAGCCCGAGAGACGTTCAGCCCACTGTCTGTGGTTCTTTGCATCTGTTGATATTCGGAAGGTATTCGGGAATTCGGGAATCTTCGTGCATGCACTGAGATAGATCAGATGAGGGTGGGATTTCATAGACATAAGAGGAACATTAAGAATTCGGGTTGGAATGGAGGGAGGATTTTAAAGGGGGATATGTTAGCTCTCTATCGCAGTAGGTGTTGCTAGGTGGGGCACACCTTTCTACGACAGAATTATATTAGCGTGTGCTGTCGCACGTGAGGTGTGTGGTATTCAGGTGCAAGCAAGAATACATCGTAGAGTTACTCGGTTGAAGTGTAAGCTGAGTGTTCCTCTTTCTTTGCTTACCTTTTCGACTCTGTCATTAGCCCGAGAGACGTTCAACCCACTGTCTGTGGTTCTTTGCATCTGTTGATATTCGGAAGGTATTGGCTTTCCGACGATTTCTGTCAATAACAAATCGGTAATGGAAAGTAATAGAGATAGACAGACCCGGTAGCTGTCATGCTTCTGAGGCTTGTCATGAGCAAAACTTGTTCCACTATGAACCAAGACATATTGTAGCGGAAATTTCCTATACCAAATGAGTTAATATGGAAACTTATTTTTCAATGTCTGCGTATGCTGCCACCAGTACCACTAAGGGTGATACGACCTGTATGATGTCTCGGTTCTTATGCGAGACTCGAGCGAGAAATGTCCTACACTGGTTTCTAATCTGTACAACCTTGTTTCTTCAGTGTGAAACCTTATTGAACCTCTGCTTCAATAGACTTGAACACAATTATAACCAATCTCTCTTCGGGGTTGCCGCTACCAAGGGGGTACGTTTTCGTCGTGTCACCAAGTACTTATACATTCAATCATAACACTTGCTCCATTCGCTGCTGATACTGCTGTGGTCAGGGTACAACATCTATTGTTGTGGTATTTCATCCAGTCACCATAATAAATTATATGGTCCCTTGTGCGAAATTGAATAATTCAGTTGCAGTAACTTTTGCAATAGACTATAGTCCAATACCAATGATGAACATCAACAACGGTTTCAAGTTCAGCAAATAACATTATAACTGTTTATTCACCTATATACATTTTCTGTTGTATACCAGTTTCATATATTGTCTATGCTATTCCTTGCATATATGTTTGCACCATGTTGAAAATAAATCTGACATCTCTGAACTAGTTGTTATGGTTGTATTTTCAATGATATGGATCTACACGAGATCCCAGTTCGCTGTGTGCAGAACTTACACAGAGTATAATACAAATACGCTGTGTGCCGAAATGGTTATGGATACAATGTTGCTGTGCAGAAACGGTTGAACTTGCCGCAGACTCGAGAAACCCAACACTTATACGGCCTGTGCCATATCGGTTGCCTGTGCAGATTTGGTTGTGCTGGCTTAAATTCTGCTATAACCACTTTACGTGCCAAAACTGTTTATTTTCCTTACTTACTAGAACTAACTTTCATGATTATTCACTGTTTATGACTTTTGCTCAACGAAGTTATCCTTAGAAGTTCAGCTCAACTGTCCCGGTATGGCTTCCTGCCGCTCTCAGCAGTCAGTGCATTGAAATAACCTGGCTCCGCACAGCAAATGGGATTTCCCAGGTTAAGCTCAGCAAATGGGAATTGCCATGTTAAGCAGAACAGGATTTCTAGATGGTGTACAGCTCTTCTTGCAGTGATAATTCAGCGGGAAATCTTGCTATTATATAGGTTGAATACTATAAACTTCTATCCTTCAACTTGGTTGTTTGTACGATAGCAACTACAGTTTTATTTTAGCTGTCGGAGAGAACTTGTATGTCCGGCTCTGAGAGCATCACCGAGTGTACTGTGCGAACACGGCTGTATTTATAGATTTCTGACAGAGTAGGCGGAGCCTAAAATACTACACGAAATGAGACGATCTGATTGGCTGAAAGCCGAAGTTTTGGCTACTGTCAATCACAATTGTACACAGAATGGTTGAGAAATACGAAATGGGGAAATATTTCCATACCCCATACAATTTTATAACTAAATAATTTCCATATAATTATTTCATGTTTCTGACTGAACTTATGTGAGAAATATACCCAAAGATCTAGAGTTTGTATTGTGTGTTTAAATACAACTTCGCCCATCGTTAATTTATGAAACGAGGTCGGGAAACACTGTCAAACTTCCCCGCCAAGTTCCCGCTCCATCCTTCAACGGCGTGTTCACTACGAAAACATACCGGTGTTCCGTGCGATAAAACGGAAGAAAGGAGATGCTATCTGAACGATTCCCAACCGCATGGTAAGCCTAATACTATCAATTTCCAAGTTATAATGGCTCAGACGCTAACTCGTCCGACAAATATAGTTTCTGATCGAAAATCCTATAACTTGACAACAACAACACATGCATGCAGTGAAAACTGGCGGCAAATCGGGTTGTCAAGAATTTGGATAAACTTCTAAAATCTATAGCGCTTAAATTACTACGTATTATGAGCTGACACTTCGCCACAATAAACTTGAATCTATTGTGCAAACATAGATCAGTAGGAATTTGCATGAAATTACGCGAAAGAGATGAAACTCACGGATTTTCGACTGTGGGGGTAAATTTCTCAATAGGCCAAATTTCATCACACAGACGATGTATGCGTGAGGCTCTCGACGGTCTAATGTTTATGTTTTGGCGCTGAAGTCGAGGCTCAAGAATGTGGGCGCTTTATCCAAACAGAGATTTAAACATATATACTGGCGAATTTTCGCCACACTACCCCCTCCCAATACTTGTTCGTCCCCGAACAAGGGATAACTTGGCTTGTGGAAATTTCATGCAATATCCTTCGGTTTTCATTGAGGGTTTCAATTCTTTGCTCCTACTCTAAACTGGTATTTACAATTTTCTCTCACAAATGTATTGCTTCTTTGTTTAGCAATCACAGAACAAACTGGATACCCAGATTAAACAGGTAAAGTAACTTTTACACTGTCCAACGTTAACTGTATCATGCAAAGAACATAACGGTTCATGTAAGTGTTCATACAGTCCAAATGTCTTCTTCGGGCAGATCATAATGTCCAATGCCTTTTCTGGTTTGAATTTATTAATTATCAATCTGAGGTTTCTTTTATATGCGTTCACATGCCTATCATTTTCCGACTGATCTCAGATTATAATATCATACTGATCTTGTTGAATTCAGGCTGCCCTTGAATAATTATCTTCATGCAGATCAATAAAGTTTCAATGTCATTGTGGCATTAAGCTCTCAGTACATGTATATACTTGAAACATAAAGAAAAGTAATTATGCTGAAATATTTCAGGTGTCCCTTAAGATTTTGCATTTTGTTTAGTTTTCTAGATTTTCGACCGAAACACTGAACTACTGAAAAATTATTTCTTAAATCTTCTCATCTGTTCCAGGTTGTGTAGATGGAGTTGATGGAAGGACCAGTTCCTCTACCTAGGGCTGGATGGTGGTTTCTTCACTGTTGATTCCTCTGGGAACAAGCCCGCAATGTGCCTGATGATCGAAGGGTATCTCCAATATTGCTTCTTCTTCATATGGTTATCTCAATGTTGATGCGACTCCAGACTCGAATGTTAAGTTTTACTCCTTTTGCTCTTCCCAAGTCTATATCAGACTGAGCAAATACCTCTAAGCAACCACTTTACCATACATTGGCTAGCTGGATCTATATCCTACGTACTTCCTTAAGTACAGCGACTCCAAATGTGGTAATGTTACTTCAAACTATTGAACTTACATCACAGAATTTTGACAGAAACAGTTTCCTCTTTACTAGCTTCAAGGACCTCTTTAGTTTCTTCAACAACTACTGCAATGTTTAACTCAGGACTGAGCCCAGCGCTTTTAGTCCCTGCGATGTCGCACCCATATATGAATCCCAATGACTACGACTCGCGTTCTGTATCAACCAAAATTATCCGCACCCTCATTCTACGTTTTTCGGTTTTCCCTATCAAGGTTCGCATATGGCCCATTTACCCAGGATGCTGCTTCCCAGTTCAGGTCGACTAGCAACAATCTGTTGCTGTCCTGGCGGAAGAATGGTCGTCACCGAAACTACAAGACGACAGCAAAACTGGTGCCCATGACATAGAATTTGTTGACCGTTACATGTCAAGCAGTTTCCATTTAGATGAATTTCACAGTCATTCTTCATTAGAAAGTCCATTCCCAGGATCCTATGTAGTTGTATGTTAGCTACATGTATGACATAACTGATTGGTTGGCATGGAAGAATTCCAATGTTCATTTCCACAGATTTCACGGATACTCAATAATGTATGATTCGCTGTCATTAACTGCATGGACGTTGTCTATGTTACAGGTCGACTTTTCCTGCAGTATACGGTTGTATACACGCTCAGATAAAATTGGAACTCTAGATCAAAATTTATCAATAACAAATACAGTTTCTGTTTCGGCCTGGAACATAGTCATCCGCTTCCTGGTGGTTCTAACCCTACCTTTCGTACAGCTTCTTATACTGTCTATGTTGTTGCTGACGGTTTTACATAGGTGAAACACGTTATTTCTGACGAATAGCTGTTTGCCATGTTTTCATCTATTTCACTGCGCTCCTTTGGACCTACAACCGATCCTTGCCCCTTTGGGCCGGTTGTCTCGCGTTTTCCGATTTACGTTGTGCAATTTGTGGCTGATATTTTTCAATCCACGCCAGAACAATCATGGATCACGTGTCCTCTCCTGACACCTTCAACATTCGATACTAGAATGACTTTTAACCTTTGAGCTTCGACATCTCCATATGATACAACATATCTGTATGATAAGCTGCCTTAATTATTAACACATTCTTTGTTTTTCACTTCCAGGGCAGATTTATCATCGAGTCCTCATTGCAGGGTGTGCCATCTGCACGCCTGCTGAACTTCTCTGTAACACCAGGGTTGCAATGGTTACACTGTGCATAGATCTACCTGCCTGTAACCGTTGATCTCCAGTGCAAAAGATGCAGCCGCTGATGATTTATCGGTTTACACTAACTGGTTGGATATCTGTATGCTAGAGTATCCAAGTTTTCTATAGCATTGAAGAAGGATATAATTGTCAACCATTCAAGATGTGGAGTGTTCATACCAGGATGTCGAATGAAAGAAAGTGGCCAACTCTCTTATCGCCTGTCCCAGTTCGCGTAGACGCTCCTCACTTGTGTTGATGTTCCCTCAGCTTTGCTTAACCTGTGAACTTGACCTCGCACCATAAATCTTGTTCCCAGAACTTCTATCAACTTGGTTGAAATCTTCAAATTTGTTCATCGCAGTTGCTCGCTTCGCAGCCCAGTCTACCTGTCTGAGTTGTGGATGTACATCTGTTTATTTAGGATTTGGCCTGCAGTTATTCCTTCCATGAACTGTCACTATAACCTATGGGGTATTCATTTTATTTGACGACGATTTGCGCCTTACACGTGAGTTACGTCGTCTAGCCAACTCACGCGGGGGATGTTCTCAAAGCCGGAATGCTCGCTACCTCATCTTCCAACTACCGGTACTGTTGATGTGATGGATGAAATGACACTTCGGGATGACTGTCTTCATTAACGCTGGTGTCTGGATCTCTCTGCATTTTTCCATCAAGATGTATTTAACAGTTCAGCAAGGCTTAATGACAGTTTATGTACTTATGACACCAAGTACTGTAGAAACAATACTAATCTCACCGCTCGTCACCAATTGTAGCGGAAATTTCCTATACCAAATGAGTTAATATGGAAACTTATTTTTCAATGTCTGCGTATGCTGCCACCAGTACCACTAAGGGTGATACGACCTGTATGATGTCTCGGTTCTTATGCGAGACTCGAGCGAGAAATGTCCTACACTGGTTTCTAATCTGTACAACCTTGTTTCTTCAGTGTGAAACCTTATTGAACCTCTGCTTCAATAGACTTGAACACAATTATAACCAATCTCTCTTCGGGGGTGCCGCTACCAAGGGGGTACGTTTTCGTCGTGTCACCAAGTACTTATACATTCAATCATAACACTTGCTCCATTCGCTGCTGATACTGCTGTGGTCAGGGTTCAACATCTGTGGTATTTCATCCAGTCACCATAATAAATTATATGGTCCCTTGTGCGAAGTTGAATAATTCAGTTGCAGTAACTTTTGCAATAGACTATAGTCCAATACCAATGATGAACATCAACAACGGTTTCAAGTTCAGCAAATAACATTATAACTGTTTATTCACCTATATACATTTTCTGTTGTATACCAGTTTCAGATATTGTCTATGCTATTCCTTGCATATATGTTTGCACCATGTTGAAAATAAATCTGACATCTCTGAACTAGTTGTTATGGTTGTATTTTCAATGATATGGATCTACACGAGATCCCAGTTCGCTGTGTGCAGAACTTACACAGAGTATAATACAAATACGCTGTGTGCCGAAATGGTTATGGATACAATGTTGCTGTGCAGAAACGGTTGAACTTGCCGCAGACTCGAGAAACCCAACACTTATACGGCCTGTGCCATATCGGTTGCCTGTGCAGATTTGGTTGTGCTGGCTTAAATTCTGCTATAACCACTTTACGTGCCAAAACTGTTTATTTTCCTTACTTACTAGAACTAACTTTCATGATTATTCACTGTTTATGACTTTTGCTCAACGAAGTTATCCTTAGAAGTTCAGCTCAACTGTCCCGGTATGGCTTCCTGCCGCTCTCAGCAGTCAGTGCATTGAAATAACCTGGCTCCGCACAGCAAATGGGATTTCCCAGGTTAAGCTCAGCAAATGGGAATTGCCATGTTAAGCAGAACAGGATTTCTAGATGGTGTAAGCTCTTCTTGCAGTGATAATTCAGCGGGAAATCTTGCTATTATATAGGTTGAATACTATAAACTTCTATCCTTCAACTTGGTTGTTTGTACGATAGCAACTACAGTTTTATTTTAGCTGTCGGAGAGAACTTGTATGTCCGGCTCTGAGAGCATCACCGAGTGTACTGTGCGAACACGGCTGTATTTATAGATTTCTGACAAAGTAGGCGGAGCCTAAAATACTACACAAAATGAGACGATCTGATTGGCTGAAAGCCGAAGTTTTGGCTACTGTCAATCACAAGTGTACACAGAATGGTTGAGAAATACAAAATGGGGAAATATTTCCATACCCCATACAATTTTATAACTAAATAATTTCCATATAATTATTTCATGTTTCTGACTGAACTTATGTGAGAAATATACCCAAAGATCTGGAGTTTGTATTGTGTGTTTAAATACAACTTCGCCCATCGTTAATTTATGAAACGAGGTCGGGAAACACTGTCAAACTTCCCCGCCAAGTTCCCGCTCCATCCTTCAACGGCGTGTTCACTACGAAAACATACCGGTGTTCCGTGCGATAAAACGGAAGAAAGGAGATGCTATCTGAACGATTCTTAACCGCATGGTAAGCCTAATACTATCAATTTCCAAGTTATAATGGCTCAGACGCTAACTCGTCCGACAAATATAGTTTCTGATCGAAAATCCTATAACTTGACAACAAGAACACATGCATGCAGTGAAAACTGGCGGCAAATCGGGTTGTCAAGAATTTGGATAAACTTCTAAAATCTATAACGCTTAAATTACTACGTATTATGAGCTGACACTTCGCCACAATAAACTTGAATCTATTGTGCAAACATAGATAAGTAGGAATTTGCATGAAATTACGCGAAAGAGATGAAACTCACGGATTTTCGACTGTGGGGGTAAATTTCTCAATAGGCCAAATTTCATCACACAGACGATGTATGCGTGAGGCTCTCGACGGTCTAATGTTTATATTTTGGCGCTGAAGTCGAGGCTCAAGAATGTGGGCGCTTTATCCAAACAGAGATTTAAACATATATACTGGCGAATTTTCGCCACAATATCAAAGTTAACAAAACAGAGTTCCTTTCATTCAGTTATGAAATTTTCATTTCTTTTCATTGCCAGCAGCAGTATAGTCGGTCGGCCACATGGACAAACAAACGCTTAGCTTGGCATGTTTTGTCAGAAGCTGGCAACCATTCTGGATGTCTGCGGAATATCATACTCTATAATGTAAGAGTGTATGCCCATCTAAAAATTGCGTTTTCGGACATAGTGGTCAGTTTTGACCAAATTATAGCTTTATTATATAGCTTAACTTAATAGCTTAATCTACAAAACTTAGGCTTTAAAACACTGTAACTCGCCCTGGTATATTGTTAATAGACTGCGGATATTTATCAAAAGCGAGAGATCTCTATGCATGGCCTAATATATTATACCCATCTTGAATCTATTCACATAGTCTAAGATCCATATTTAATGGTAATTTTCAAAATGGCGGCCATATGGGGTCAGCTGAAAATCACACATTTTCATGTTGTTCATCTTGTTCAAGGCATTATTCTTAGTTAAATATGCAAATTTATCAAAACTAGGAGATCTCTCATCATAGTCTAATATCTTATGCCTCTTTTGAATCTATTTACATATCCCTAAGACCTTGATTTGATGGTCAAATTGAAAATGGCGGCCACATGGAGTCACCTGAAAACCACACTTTTTCATGTCGCTTGTACAGTTCAAGGTATTATTCCTAGCTCGTTGTACAAATTTATCAAAACTGAGAGATCGCTTACCACAGCTCAGAATCTTACACCATCTTCAGTCTATTTATATATCCTTGAGCTCTTGATTTGATTGTGAAATTCAAAATGGCGGCTACATGGGGTCATCTTAACATCATGCCTTTTCATGTAGCTCTTACAGGTCAAGGCATTATTCTTAGCTCAATGTGCAAATTTATCAAAAGTGTGAGATCTTGCGCACCTTTTGAATCTAATTACATATCTCTAAGTTCAAAATTTGATGGTCAAATGCAAAGTGGTAGCCATATGGGGTTCTCTGAAAATCATACTTTTTCTTGTTGCTCGTATTGTTCAAGACATTATACTCAGATCATTGTACAAATTTATGAAAACCAAGGGATCTCTAAGCATAGCCTATCATCTCACACCTATTTTAAATTTATTCACATATCCATAAGATCAAGATTTCTTTGTCAAATTCAAAATGGCGGTCATATGGAGTCATCTGAAAATTGTACTTTTTCATGTTGCTCGTATAGTTCAAGGAATTATTCTTAGTTAATTGTGCAAATTTATTACAACCGAAGGGTTTCACATCATAGTCGAACAATTATTTTTCTTACCCCTTGATTTAGGGAGCTGAAACTTATCACACTATACCCTTGGGTCAAGCTCTACCAGAAAATGTAAAAAAAATCCAAGATGACCGCTCTGATGACCTCACAGTGACGTCATTTTCAAAAACAGCATGTTTTGGTCGATTTTTCGGCCAGATTTTCCGATTTTTTTTATTTATGCAATTTCTCCGCAAAAACTGCACGATAAATTAGTAAATATTAATGTAATATGAAATAAAATAGTTTTTGCCCACTTTTCATCGCGGAAAAGCAGAAATTTTGAAGAAAAATGACTAAAACATCACTTTTATGGTACCCCACGTGGCCGCCATCTTGAATTTACCCATGATCCTCTACTCGGGGGGTTATGCAAATAGGCTTAAAATGAGTTTCATCTGTCCATGTTTTGTTGTTCCGGGGATAGCGCAGAAAGTATGGTAGAAGTATTTTGGTCAGAAAGTACTTTGGGAAAGGTATTGCGCCATTATTTCTAAGAACTCTGGCGTTGAATGTATGTGGATATTGAAAAACTCAAAATGTCTTACGGAAGAAGTTGATGCTAAAGGTCACATACCGTACATTCATGTATCCACATGGGATTTCTCGACTCTCTATACTACAATCCCTCATCAGGACCTTATTGACAATCTAAGTTCATTAATAGTATCTGTGTTCAAGAAAACTGATCGTAGATATATTAATGTCAGAAGCAATAAAGCATTCTTTAGCTCTACTACATACAAGAGACATCATTCATGGGATGTTTCTTTGTTTATAGAGTTGCTTGAATTTCTCATTAAAAATATCTATGTGAAATTTGGCAACACAATATATCAGCAGCATATAGGTATTCCAATGGGTACTAATTGTGCACCCCTGTTGGCTGACCTGTATCTGTTCTCTTATGAATATGACTATATGCAGGCGCTTTCAAAAACCGATCCATTCAAAGCCCGTTCCTTCTCATTCACCAAACGCTATATAGACGATCTTCTCGCTGTGGATAATCGCTATATAAATGACGCAGTGAAGAATATATATCCACCTTCACTGGATTTGAAGGAAACTACAGATAGCCCTACAGGCACATCAAATTTAGATCTATATCTCTATAAAAATGAAGCGGGCATTCTCTCTCGTCGACTTTATGACAAAAGAGATGATTACAATTTCGACATCGTAAACTATCCCTTTCTGGACAGTAATATTCCAGTGGAACCTGCACATGGCGTATACATATCTCGCATAGTATCATTTGCTAGATCCTGTGTTAAATGTGACGATTTTAATCAACGTCACAAAACATTGGTACAGAAACTTAAAAAACAGGGCTATTCCACCAAGCGCCTACACTCAAAGTTTCTCAATTTGGCGATACATATCGCATGCTGATAGCAAAATATGAACGTAGCGTGCAAGATCTATGGCGCTACGTTTCGTAACTTGTGTCTAATTCCGCTTAACCCGGGGCTAGGGGCCGTATGAACCCATGTACTTCAAGATCCTCATGCTACTCATATGAACAGTCACAATCAAAGCGTGACTGAGATACATATTTTTTAGATGACGACTCTATAACGAATATTATGGATTAAGAATACTGATCAGCGATACGGATTTGATATTTTTGGAACATCATGATGTCTTGCCGGCATCATTGAAAACTGTTGACCGCTTCTCTCTTTGCAGGAAACAAGCCTATGTTTATGTATACTATGATTGTCTTTTTGAATTTGGTGCTAATACTGTTATATGGAAAATGGAATAGGTCTTTGGATTATGGACGCGGATATTCTCTAATGCACGACGGTTGGATTATGAATGACGGACTAGACGCTTGTAATAATGCCACCCCCCCCCCCCCTAGGCCAGGTAGGGTTAACACTACAGCTGGTCATGGGTCAATTGTCAAGTGTCGACAGACAATATAATTGTTAATATGGCTACATTAAACCCTACACTACATACGACTAATCTAGCCTGAAAACCCATTTGTGACAATTAGTACTGTGGATATTAATTTATAACCGATTTTTGCATATTTTGGAATTCATTTGACCTCCAAATGACCGTATATGCTCAAACTCATAGTGGTATCCTCTCCTTCCTTGTCCCACACAAAAAAAAATAATTTAGCATTGATACCTATTTGTAACAGAAAATGCCATCAAAACTGTTCATATCCTTAGCCGGTCGACTACTATCTCTGGAACGACGAAACATTGACAGCTCAAACTTCTCGACTGCATAGTTTATCACAGCTGGTCCTTTATCAGCTTATTTGCATAACCTTCTGAGCGAAACATCATGGGTAAATTCAAAATTGCTGTCTATAAGTCTTTTCTTCACAATTGCTGGTTTTTGCACCTAAAAGTGTCAGAAATTATTTTACTTCACTCTAATTCCCAGCACTATCCCCTCCCGGGCCTAGGGCTGCATAGAGAGGCTCAATTACTTTGTTGTACCGCTTTTACTTTCCAAAAAGCAAGGTCACATCCACTTTCTATCAGGTATTCAACGAGAACAATATGTGCTTAGTATATAGTAACAAAGAAATCTCTATGTATTCAGTGGTATGATAATTAAGAGATACACATACACATGGATAGCATATTTTTACAATAACTATGGTCGCCCATCATTTTTTTTATCATTGTTTATTAGCCCACCATCATCAGATGATGGGCTGTTCAAATCACTTATCGTCCGTGGTCCGTCGTCCGTCCGTCCGTCGTCCGTCGCCAGTCCGTCCGTAAACAATTCTTGTTACCGCGATTTCTCAGCAACTACTTCATGGATCTTTTTCAAATTTGGTACACAGATTCCCCTTGGGGTCTAGTTGTGCAAGCTGCCATTTTTTAGTCCGATTGGAAAATTCAATATGGCCACAAGGCGGCCATTTGGATTTCCCCAAGAAACTTTGTTACCGCGATTTCTCAGGAACTATTGCATGGATCTTTTTCAAATTTGGTACACAGGTTCCCCCTGGTGTCTTGTTGTGCAAGATACCTTTCCTGGTCTGATTCGAAAATCCAATATGGCCTCCAGGCGGCCATCTTGGATTGCCCCATGAAACTTTGTTATCGTGATTCCTCAGAAAGTACCTCATGGATCTTTCTCAAATTTGGTACATAGGTTCCCCTTGAGGTCTAGTTGTGCAAGATACCTTTTTCGGTCCGATTTGAAAATCCAATATAGCCACCAGGCGGCCATTTTTGATTTCCCCATGAAATTTTATCGTGATTTCTCAGGAAGTGCTGCATAGATCTTTCTCAAGTATGGTATATAGGTTCCCCTTGTGGTCCAGTGGTGCAAGATATCTTTTTGGTCCGATTCGAAAATCCAAGTTACGCTTCAAATTAATACTGTATTCCCGAGTTGTGACGTTGCATCACAAGAGTCGGCTTATCAAACGATAGGGCATATTCTATATATTGACTATAGAGAATATCCATACTTTCACCTTCTATATCGAAGAGTTCAAATGATTCGGAATTAATATGTATTTCTTCAAATTTTAAATCAGTTTACTTTAGTCCATGCCGTTGCAAGTGAACTGCCCCACCGTTTTGTCTGCCGAAGGGACGTCACTCTTATGAAACAACGTCACAACTCGACAACTGTAGACTACTGTGTGTTTTGATCCAAGGGAGATAATCAGGGCTCATGCCAAAGTGTCAAAGAGATTAGTCTACGCTTCCAGTACCCAATGATGACACGTGAAAAAAAAAAAAAAAAAATACTACAAAACGAAGACGAAGGATCCTCCGGACATTCACTTTCAGACTAACTTTGCTCATTTCACTTGTACTATAACAACCGACATCAAATACAGTTTCTAGAAATCTTGAAACTCCTGAACCTTAGATAGATAATATTTTGGTGTTTTCCAGTGTCCCTTTTTCGCTCGAATTCGAAATTCTGCAAACAAAATTACAAATCAATCGTTTGTTAGTAACAATGGACAAAAAGATCATCTTGTCATTAACTTACAATTATCAGACAATGATGGGCGCCAAGATCCTTCAGGATGATGATTAACTACTAAAATAAAAAAAAAAACATTCAACCTCTAAAACTTAATGTCCTCTATTTCCGTTTCTCACGCTGTGTATGTTTAGATAACCATGGAGGTCGTGTCCAATTTACAAGTCCATATAACACTCAGTGTACGTGATGTAGTGAAATAGTTTCCTCGGCTTTAGCCACCGAACAAACAAGACTGGGAAAAGCGGTGCTCCCGGATTCGCCTTAAATAAAAGCATATAATTTCATATATGCGTGATCATTGTGTTTCCAGTAGATGTACAATCAGTACAATTGACCTCATGTTCTTTTCAACCTTGACATTTGCAATATCGAGAACAACTATATTATATCCACATTGCTAAAGCATGTCCCAAATCATATGGCTTTTCAGGCGTATGTGGCCTACGTCTCTGCCAAATGGCTTCGATGAATGGGCTTTTCCTTATTAGGGACACTCAGTCCAAAAATTATTCTGGGATGGTCCATTTTGTATTCAGATCATGTGTAAGTTTGATGAAACGATGAATGTACATGTATTCTCCATTCGAGGATTTCATAATGGTGTCAGGGTTGAGGGGGTAGATCACGTTCCCTCTTTCAAAACAGCCTGAATGTCCTATATATTCATGTCCTGACACATTAAAATAGGGTGAAGTTAAACAAAAGTTTGATATCTAGCCAAACAGAACCACGTATTTGTATTACCATACGCTCCAAAGTGAAATAGTTTTGATCAAAATTTGGGCCTGTCAGATTCGTCGGTTGGACCGAAGAGAATGT
Source organism: Hanleya hanleyi (assembly GCA_036873755.1). Lineage (NCBI taxonomy): Eukaryota > Metazoa > Mollusca > Polyplacophora > Lepidopleurida > Hanleyidae > Hanleya > Hanleya hanleyi. The sequence continues at coordinate 22,603 of JAVTVY010019612.1, read as the reverse complement.
TAGGCGTTTAACAGATGATGCCTGCGGTACCCCCGAAAATTGTAACATATTCACCGCTAGCCGAAAGGCAAGTTTGTAGATGCATTGGAGATGAACCCCGAGAATATTTTCAGCCCAATTCCCATCAACACTCTATCTCAGATATAGCGTGGTAAAGCCTGAGTATATCTGTTACACAGCTATTTGAATAAAGTATGGTAACCCCCCATTCTTATTTCATATTTCACCAGGAGTGTAAAAATTCCATATAATATGGTAATTTAAAGAAACTTTAACTTTGACAAAAATGGGTTTCAAACCTGAAAATAATGCCAGTTCTATTAATTCAGTATAACAGTCATTCGCTGAACATTTCCACGCATCACACGCGTTTATTTTATTTTATTTATTTTTATTTTTTTTATTCATTTTCTGGTGCCACATTATGCAGCCACGTATATAGTAAGAATAATAATAATATACATAGGTACAGCTTGATAATAACAAATATTCCTGAAACGTTGTACACATGCCTATACTTCTGATAAACATCAATAATGTATTACCTCTGCATTCAAACTACCGTGAACTAAAGACAAAGTAGGATTCTTGTTTCCCCACTATGCATACTGGTATCTTTATACTAATACCAATTAACTAAGTAATAATAATATCTCGGATAAGGCAGTCAGTTTACTTGAGTTCTCTAAACTAGGGGTGGAACAGAGCTCATTTTTTATTGAAATTATCCATCTGATCTTCTACATTTGCTGTATAGAGTTCCGTTTTGTAAGAACAGCTGAATATCAGCATTACTGCCTTCAAATTTAGTTTTGAATCATTCAACTTTGTTCTTTATCTGTATTCCTTTGTAAGCAGAGTTAAATTGTTCAGAACTTCTTGCCCCTGCCCCCAGCCCAATATAATTTTATCCGCAGAAATACTACCTCTTAGCTTTCCAACATTTTTACCCCAGTTTTCTAGGTCTTGCCAAAGTTTCTTAACCGTTTCGCATTCTACGAAGACATGTTCAATAGTTTCTGTTTTATTTTTGCAAAAGGCACATTGGTCATTTTCAGTCTTTCCTATTTTATGTAGAAAAGAGTTTGGACTCAATATTCTGTGAATAAATCTAAACTGAAAATCTCGCAGTTTGATAGACCTACTGCTCTGTATGATTGAAGTAAATACGTTATTCCAATTTATCCCCCCTTCTTTATCTAGATATTTCTCCCATATGGAACAAGCTTTGGCATTTGTATATGTACTATTGTTTAAAACATCGTAAAATCTGCTGCACCCCTCCACTTGCCTTAACAATATACTTAGATACCGGTTAAATTGGGGATTATATTTGTCATAGAGGAAGTAATTTTTGTCGAAATCTAATTTCCATTGTTCAGGGATTGCTTTTATCAGCCTATTGTAATCAAGAAAGGTTCTTTTTATCCCATAAATGAGCTTCAAATCGGTGAAATCCATTCACTTTCCTTCGTTACTAACGCTGTCTCTTAAATTTTTAATTCCGCTTTTATACCATTGTTCAATGCATAAGTTTGGTACTCGAAAATGTTGATTTTACCATAATGGTTCGTTTAGTATATGTTCAGTTGTTTTTGCTTTCATTACTTTTTGAACACAGTACCAAGCTTGGAATGCTTATAATCCTGTGTCACAATAACCCTTTCAATTCCGTCAGTTCCGCCATTCCATATGAATTTGAAAAACAAAGAGTTCAGCTCCTTCAGGTCACTTTCTTTTGGATTTGACGAGGCGAGGAAGAGGTGCACGAGCTTTGATAGGGCTAGAGACTTAATCACAGTTACCTTACTTTATAGTGTGAGGTTTCTGAGCTTCCATCTCGAAAGTTCTTTTTCAATATCATTCAACTTAGAAAGATAATTCATCTTCCAATGTCATGAAAGTTCGTAAGACTGAGCTTTATTCCCAGAATTGTGAGTCCCGTTACCCGAAACATCTTTACATCCTGACAGAGTGTTGTTTTCACAGTGCTCAAAGATCAAATCCATATCGCATGTGTTTGCTCAACATTAATTTTTAAACCAGAGAGTTTGTAAAATTCTTCTAAACAGCGCAGTACATCTCTAAGAAGATTGTTCAGAACCGTCAAGGATTAACTGAGTATCGTCTGCATATTTACTGATTTTATATTCTGTCTTTTTTTTTAGATGACGACTCTATAACGAATATTATGGATTAAGAATACCGATCAGCGATACGGATTTGATATTTTTGGAACATCATGATGTCTTGCCGGCATCATTGAAAACTGTTGACCGCTTCTCTCTTGCAGGAAACAAGCCTATGTTTATGTATACTATGATTGTCTTTTTGAATTTGGTGCTAATACTGTTATATGGAAAATGGAATAGGTCTTTGGATTATGGACGCGGATATTCTCTAATGGACGACGGCTGGATTATGAATGACGGACTAGACGCTTGTAATTGTTTATTACAAGTCCTTGAAGGTTTTTATCGTCTCTAATATTTTTACCTAAGACTTCTGCACAGAGTATGTCACCTTGTCGGCAACCTCTAATTATATCAATAAACGAGAACACACATCCGTTTTGAACGATGCAACATTGAATGTTGTTGTAGAATGATTTTAGCCAACTTTGTATAGATTCTCCGAAATGGAAAGCTTTGACAGTTTCATTTATAAAATTCTAAGATACAGAATGAAAAGCTTTTTCAAAATCTATGGGTAGTAAAAGTCCGGGGATGCCTCTGCTTTTATTTCAAATAGTACGTCGTATAATAATCTTGTCTTTTCACCTATACATCTGCCTGGAATAAACCCCTTCTGGTCTTCATTAATAAGGTTGTTTAGTGTCGATTTGATTCTATTTGCAATACAAGATGAAATGAGCTTGTATCCAACATTAAGAAGAGAGATAGGTCGCCAGTTTTTAAATAAATTTCTTGATTTGTTTGGCTTAGGTAAGCATGTGATAACCCCTTGCCTCTGAGTAATGGGCAGTTCTCTTTTATCAAAACTAGCGTTAGCTGACCGTACAACAAAGCCGCCAATTTTTCTCCAAAACATCTCGTAAAACTTTCGAAACCCATCCAAACCTGAACTCTTTTCGTTTTTAGTTTTCCTTAACGCATTTGTGATCTCTTCATATGTTATGTAATCTTCTAAATGCTGTGCTTCTTTGTCCGATAGTTTGTTGAGATCTGTTTTATTTAGATAGTATATCTTTAGTGTTACTTAAGTTTTTCTCATCGTCTGTTGTGAGATTACTTATAAATGTGTTTGTATAATTTCTTTTCTCAAAGGTCAAAATATATTTAGTTGTAGTTTACCTTCATTGATAGATTGAGCTTTTGTTCGTGCAATAATACCCTGAATAATATTATCTCGAATTGTTTCTAAATCTTTGTTTGGCCTGTGTCAAATCATTCAATTTTTCATTTGAAACATTTAAAAAGTCTTCACTCACTTGTTTCTCTAAAATAGTGATTTTGTTTTCCAGGTCCTGTTCAGCTTTCAATTTTTTTTTCTTTTTTATTGACGAAAATTTTATTGTTTCACCTCTTATTTCCATCAGTAATGTGTCCAACAAGAGCTGATCGGTTATGTCGAATTGTATGTCTGTTGATGGTATTTCTTGTATTTTATCCCGATTGTAAGGCAATAAAGCATATTCTTCTATTGTGGAGTCTATCAAAGTGTTAATTAATTGGTAATATTCTTGTTCTCTAAGGAGCGAACAGTTGAGCTTCCAGTAACTTCGACCTCTGTCGATATTGGTGAATTAAAATTTATGATTATGGCAGAGTGATCAGTTCTGTATCCTGGAATTACATTAGAATCTACAGTTATAATAACCCTACCTGGCCTGGGGGAGCACTTTCCGCCTCCCCTGTTGGTTTTTTGCTCCTATTTCCGGAACGACCAAAAATTGAGAGATGAAACTTCTTGACTTTTTAGATTATCATGTTGGGGTCATTTTAAGCCTATTTGCATGACCTTATCAGCAGAGGATCATGGGTAAATTCAAAATGGCGGCCATGTGGGGTAACAAAAAAGTGATGTTTTCGTCATATTTTTAAAAAAAAAATGCTTTTCTCTAAGGAAAAGTGGGTAAAATCTATTTTATTTCATATTAGGCTATATTTGACTAATTTATCATGCAGTTTTTACGAAGAAAAAACAAAAATAAAAAAATCGAAAATTCGGACCCAAAATGGTCCAAAAATGCTCTTTTAGAATGACGTCATAGTGACGTCATCATGGCGGCCATCTTGGATTTTTTTTACATTTTCTTGTAGAGCTTGACATAATGATATAGTGTGGTAAGTTTCAGCCCCGTAGCCTTAGCGATAGCGAAATTATATAGGGGGAGCACTCCTTCTCCCTCCCCTCCCCCCAAGGCTGCGGTACACCCCAAATCGCCAATACCATATAGGGTTAATATATCTTTACTTGTTAAGAAAAAAATCAAGCCTAACTTGCTTCCGGGGATTTTTTTTTTCGCCATGAGAATCTTCTTACCTTCTCGTGCATTACTCTCCAGCAGTCGGTATATCTATTTTCTTACATAAGGTTCAAGACTGTTTGTCTAGCATTTTTCTGTAAATTAATATTCACTTATTATTTTTTCATAAAATGATTAATCATTCACTGATGAACCATTACTGAACTTTTAAGGAAATTCTCACTTGGAAATTTCGAACGTGATCTACTGCCTTAGGGAACTTACGTTTATCACAGGGTTTGTTTCGGTGACGGCGTTGGATCCGGGATCTCCAGTGACGTGTTGATCCCCTCAAGATTTTGTTTGTGATCTCTCGGTCAGTGATTTGGTTTTCCCGGATAGCTGAATCCTCGTTGTCCAGGTTACATTTCATGATTTGCTTGTCTCGTCGTATATAGTCTCGAATGAGGGAAGAGGCTTTATTAAATCCGATAGTGTCGTCGGCGTATAAATGTTTTACAGTGTCAATGTAGGCAGCGCCATGATGCGCCTGTCTTTTTGCTTTATGTCGCAGTTGGTCGGCAATGCTGGTGAGGACTTTCTGAGCATACTTTTTACGTAGACTTGCCAGATCCTTGGATGACGACCAGATATGTCGCGGGAAAGCTTCAAATCCCAGAGCCCACATCGGGAACTGTTTGATTTTGGCCAAATGCTCTAAACGGTCCGCTTGGATGAGTGATTTTGCTTCTTTTGAGAGCGCGGATCGTGCTAGTTGAAAAAATTGGATGGTCTTGCTTAGCATAGTGAAATCTGGATAAAGCAAGTTGCTCTGAAAATATAAAGATGATTGGTGATTACATGGATTGCTAAATTCATACACCTTAGCCTGTTTATGGACTAATTATTCTATCTAATTGATTTTTGTCTTTCGTCTCTTGGGCACTATGAAAGCATAATGCTAGACGGTGATGTTGCACGTGAAATGTTTGGTATTGTGGAGATACCCTTATAGTTATAAAAATAAGCCGAGTTTTCGTGTTCTTGCTTACCTTTTCGACTGTGGCATTAGCTTGAGAGACGTTCAGCCCTCCGTCTGTGGTTCTGTGTGTCTGTGGACTGTCGGTGGTTATTGGTTTTTCGACAATTTCTGCACATAACAAATCGGTGATGGAAAGTAATACGTAATGGACAGACCCGAAATTCGGTAGATACTTCATGTAGGAGGAAGCTATTGTCCGAGTCGCTGAAAAGCCACTAGTCTGGACAAAATGTTGTCCCCATGTTTACATGCTTCTGAGGCTTGTCATAATCAAATAGTGTGCCACTAAGAAACAATACATGTCAAAGTTGACAAAACAATGTTCCTTTCATTTCAATGGCAACAGCATTACAATGAACCCAGTAATTCCATATCTCAACTTCATACCAACTAGGACTCTATTTGTAAGTTATGGAGAACATGGGCCTTCAAGCCGTATGGGAGTGACGTCATTACGGGGAATGACTCCCTGAAAGTGACGTAATCACCAACAGTGATGTAAGCACCAGAAGTGATGCAATCGTCACAACCGACTTTGAAGAGAAATTATAAAACCGACCCGGGAATCATGATCCGGGTGCAATAGCGAAACAACCAGAATCATGTATACGGGCACCATGTTTGATCAATTAGTGACCAAAGGTCTGGATCCATATCTCTAAAATATGGTCATGGACGCGGCATCAGATTCGACATCTTCCAATTACTCACAAACGGATGTAAGTGGTCTTACGTCACCGATGTCTTTTCTTTAATTTGAGCGGTATATACAGAATAATAAGACGAAGAAGAATACGCGTATGTTCAGGAGTAACAAATGAACTGTGATCTACATGACCGTCATTGGCGGACGGATTAGAGTATGATCAGACGTATAGCTGGTCGCCTATCGAAAATCTATCTGGCGATTAAATACTGGTGTTTACAGTCCCAAGAAATTGCACAAATGCTGTAATTATAACCACTGCTATCGAAATCTTTATGCTCTTGAGAGATAAATGGAATTTGATCCGATGGAATTTGTCACAATAACACGACGGCCATCAGAGGTGTGTATAATCAACACACAGACCGTTGGGTGTGTGATAATCAACACACATGCCGTTGATTAAATACATGTATATGTGTTTTTCGTGATAATTTGGAACCGGCATTCATAACCAGGTGAAAAATATTACCATGTGATAATCAACACACATGCCGTTGATTAAATACATGTATATGTATTTTTCGTGATAATTTGGAACCGGCATGCATAACCAGGTGAAAAATATTACCATGTGATAATCAACACACATGCCGTTGATTAAATACATGTATATGTATTTTTCGTGATAATTTGGAACCGGCATTGATAACCAGATGAAAAATATTACCATGTGATAAGCAACACACATGCCGTTGATTAAATACATGTATATGTATTTTTCGCGATAATCTGGAACCGGCATTCATAATCAGGTGAAAAATATTACCATAGCAAATCTGTCCATTTCCTCTATACCCCACCTTGCACCGACAGGAGTATGACCCGATGGAATTTGTACACAGCGCCCCTTGACCACATGGGTTTGGTTGGTCAACACATTCGTCTGTGTCTGCAATAGAAAACGAGAGATCCTGAAGGATCTTGGCGCCCACCATTGTCCGATAATTGTAAGCTAGTAACAAGAGGATCTCTTTGTCCATTATTACTAAGAACAAATGATTGATTTGTAATTTTGTTTGCAGAATTTCGAATTTGAGCGAAAAAGATCGAAAAAGAGACACTGGAAAACACCAAGATATTATCTTTCTAAGTTTCAGGAGTTTCAAGATTTCTAGAAACTGTACTTGATGTCGGTTGTCAGTTGTTGGTTGCACGTGTCATCATTGGGTACTGGAAGCGAAGACAAATCTCTGACATTTTGGCATGAGCTATGAAACATACTTAAGATTTTATAATTAGGAGCTAATGCTAATTCTGTTCTGTTTACTGGGCTCGTCTGAGATATCTTTTAAGATACCGTGCTCAAAAATATTAAAATGGTGCAAAACTTAATACTGAAGGGATCCGGTCCATGCAGTAATGTTGAAACTTTGAAAGTGTCAGAATCCCTTGGATCGAAACACGCAGTAGTCTACAGTTGTCGAGTTGTGGCGTTGTGTCACAAGAGTGACGTCCCTTCATGTAGCCGACCTGTTAGCAGACATGGACTAAAGTGAACTGATTTAAAATTTGAATAAATACGTTTTAATTTGGAATCATTTGAACTCCTTGATATAGAAGATGAAGATATGAATATTCTCTATAGTCAATTTATAGAAAATGTCCGACCGTATGATCCGGCGACGACTCTTGTGATGCAACGTCACAACTCGAGAATATCATATTAATTTGAAGCGTAACTTGGATTTTCGAATCGGACCGAAAAAGGTATCTTGCACAGCTAGGTACCATGTGGGACCTGTGTATCAAATATCAGAGAGATCCATGAAGCAGTTCCTGAGAATTCAGGATAAGAATTTTTCAAGTGGAATTTCAAGCTGGCCACATGGCGGTCATATTGGATTTTCGAATCGGACCAAAAATGGCATCTTGCACAACTGGACCCCGAGGGGAATCTGTGTACCAAATTTGAGAAGGATCCATGCAGTACTTCCTGAGAAATCTCGATAACATAGTTTCATGGGGAAATCCAAAATGGCCGCCTGGTGGCCATATTGAATTTTCGAATCGGACCGAAAAAGGTGTCTTACACAACTAGACACCAAGGGGAACCTGTGTACCAAATTTGAGAAAGATCCATGCAGTGCTTCCTGAGAAATCACGATAACAATGTTTCATGGGGAAATCCAAGATAGCCGCCTGGTGGCCATATTGGATTTTGAAATCGGACCAGAAAAGGTATCCTGCACCACTAGACCACAAGGGAAACCGGTGTATCAAATTTGACAAATATCCATGCAGTAGTTCCTGAGTATTCACGATAACAAAATTTCATGGGGAAATTCAAAATGGCTGCCTGGTGGCCATATCGGATTTTTTCGAATCGGACCAGAAAAGGTATTTTGCACAACTGAACCACAAGGGGAACATGAGTACCAAATTTGAGAAAGATCCATGCAGTGCTTCCTGAGAAATCACGATAACAGTTGTTTCATGGGGAAATGTAAGGTGGCCGCCAGGTGGCCATATTGGATTTTCGAATCGGACCGAAAAAAGGTATCGTGCAAAACTAGACCCCAAGGGGAACCTGTGTATCAAATTTGAGAAAAATCCATGCGGTAGTTCCTGAGAAATCACGATAAGGTTTCATGGGGAAATCCAAGATGGCCGCCTTGTGGCCATATTGGATTTCCTAATCTGACCGAAACTAATCTTGCACAACTAGACACCAAGGGGAACATGTGTACCAAATTTGAGAAAGATCCATGCAGTACTTCCAGAGAAATGACGATAACAAGGTTTCATGGGCAAATCGAAGATGGCTGCCTGGTGGTCATATTGGATTTTCGAATCGGACCAGAAAAGAATTCCTGAGAATTCACGATAACAAAATTTCATGGGAAAATTCAAAATCGCCGCCAGGTGGCCATATTGGATTTTCGAATCGGACCGAAAAAAGGTATCTTGCACAACTAGACCCCAAGGGGAACCTGTGTATCAAATTTGAGAAAAATCCATGCGGTAGTTCCTGAGAAATCACGATAAGGTTTCATGGGGAAATCCAAGATGGCCGCCTTGTGGCCATATTGGATTTCCTAATCTGACCGAAACTAATCTTGCACAACTAGACACCAAGGGGAACATGTGTACCAAATTTGAGAAAGATCCATGCAGTACTTCCAGAGAAATGACGATAACAAGGTTTCATGGGCAAATCGAAGATGGCTGCCTGGTGGTCATATTGGATTTTCGAATCGGACCAGAAAAGAATTCCTGAGAATTCACGATAACAAAATTTCATGGGAAAATTCAAAATCGCCGCCAGGTGGCCATATTGGATTTTCGAATCGGACCGAAAAAAGGTATCTTGCACAACTAGACCCCAAGGGGAACCTGTGTATCAAATTTGAGAAAAATCCATGCGGTAGTTCCTGAGAAATCACGATAAGGTTTCATGGGGAAATCCAAGATGGCCGCCTTGTGGCCATATTGGATACCCTAATCGGACCGAAAAAGGTATCTTGCACAACTAGACACCAAGTGGAACCTGAGTACCAAATTTGACAAAGATCCATGCAGTAGTTCCTGAGAAATCACGATAGCAATTGTTTCATGGGGAAATCTAAGATGGCCGCCTGGTGGCCATATTGGATTTACGAATCGGACCGGAAAAGGCATCCTGCACAACTAGACACCAAGGGGAACCTGTGTACGAAATTTGAGAAAGATCCATGCAGTACTTCCTGAGAAATGACGATAACAAAGTTTCATGGGAAATCCAAGATGGCTGCCTGGTGGCCATATTGGATTTTCGGATATGACCGAAAAAGGTATCTTGCACAACTGAACCCCAAGGGGAACCTGTGTACCAAATTTGAGAAAGATCCATGCAGTAGTTCCTGAGAAATCACGATAACAAGGTTTCATGGGGAAATCCAAGATGGCCACCTTGTGGTCATATTGGATTTCCGGATCGGACCGATAGGGTATCTTGCACAACTGGACCCCAAGGGGTACCTGTGTACCAAATTTGAGAAAGATCCATGCAGAGCTTCCTGAGAAATCACGATAACAATTGTTTCATGGGGAAATCTAAGATGGCCGCCTGGTGGCCATATTGGATTTACGAATCGGACCGGAAAAGGCATCCTGCACAACTAGACACCAAGGGGAACCTGTGTACGAAATTTGAGAAAGATCCATGCAGTACTTTCTGAGAAATGACGATAACAAAGTTTCATGGGAAATCCAAGATGGCTGCCTGGTGGCCATATTGGATTTTCGAATCGGACCAGAAAAGGAATCTTGCACAACGGAACCACAAGGAGAACCTGTGTACCAAATTTGAGAAAGATCCATGCAGTAGTTCCTGAGAAATCAAGATAAGGTTTCATGGGGAAATCCAAGATGGCCGCCTTGTGGCCATATTGGATTTCCAAATCGGACCGATAGGGTATCTTGCACAACTAGACCCCAAAGGGAACCTGTGTACCAAATTTGAGAAAGATCTATGCAGTGCTTCCTGAGAAATCACGATAACAAAGTTTCATGAGAAATCCAAGATGGCTACCTGGTGGCCATATTGGATTTTCGAATCGGACCAGAAAAGGTATCTTGCACAACTGAAGCCCAAGGAGAACCTGTGTACCAAATTTGAGAAAGATCCATGCAGTGCTTCCTGAGAAATCACGATAACAATTGTTTCAAAGGGAAATCTAATATGGCCGCCTGGTGGCCTTATTGGATTTTCGAATCGGACCGAAAAAGGTATCCTGCACAACTAGACCCCAAGGGGAACCTGTGTACGAAATTTAAGAAAGATCCATGCAGTACTTCCTGAGAAATGACGATAACAAAGTTTCATGGGAAATCCAAGATGGCTGCCTGGTGGCCATATTGGATTTTCGGATATGACCGAAAAAGGTATCTTGCACAACTGAACCCCAAGGGGAACCTGTGTACCAAATTTGAGAAAGATCCATGCAGTAGTTCCTGAGAAATCACGATAACAAGGTTTCATGGGGAAATCCAAGATGGCCACCTTGTGGTCATATTGGATTTCCGGATCGGACCGATAGGGTATCTTGCACAACTGGACCCCAAGGGGTACCTGTGTACCAAATTTGAGAAAGATCCATGCAGAGCTTCCTGAGAAATCACGATAACAATTGTTTCATGGGGAAATCTAAGATGGCCGCCTGGTGGCCATATTGGATTTACGAATCGGACCGGAAAAGGCATCCTGCACAACTAGACACCAAGGGGAACCTGTGTACGAAATTTGAGAAAGATCCATGCAGTACTTTCTGAGAAATGACGATAACAAAGTTTCATGGGAAATCCAAGATGGCTGCCTGGTGGCCATATTGGATTTTCGAATCGGACCAGAAAAGGAATCTTGCACAACGGAACCACAAGGAGAACCTGTGTACCAAATTTGAGAAAGATCCATGCAGTAGTTCCTGAGAAATCAAGATAAGGTTTCATGGGGAAATCCAAGATGGCCGCCTTGTGGCCATATTGGATTTCCAAATCGGACCGATAGGGTATCTTGCACAACTAGACCCCAAAGGGAACCTGTGTACCAAATTTGAGAAAGATCTATGCAGTGCTTCCTGAGAAATCACGATAACAAAGTTTCATGAGAAATCCAAGATGGCTACCTGGTGGCCATATTGGATTTTCGAATCGGACCAGAAAAGGTATCTTGCACAACTGAAGCCCAAGGAGAACCTGTGTACCAAATTTGAGAAAGATCCATGCAGTGCTTCCTGAGAAATCACGATAACAATTGTTTCAAAGGGAAATCTAATATGGCCGCCTGGTGGCCTTATTGGATTTTCGAATCGGACCGAAAAAGGTATCCTGCACAACTAGACCCCAAGGGGAACCTGTGTACGAAATTTAAGAAAGATCCATGCAGTACTTCCTGAGAAACGACGATAACAAAGTTTCATGGGGAAATCCAAGATGGCTGCCTGGAGGCCATATTGAATTTTCGAATCGAACCAGAAAAGGTATCTTGCACAACTGAACCCCAAGGAGAACCTATGTACCAAATTTGAGAAAGATCCATGCAGTAGTTCCTGAGAAATCAAGATAAGGTTTCATGGGGAAATCCAAGATGGCCGCCTTGTGGCCATATTGGATTTCTGAATCGGACCGATAGGATATCTTGCACAACTAGACCCCAAGGGGAACCTGTGTACCAAATTTCAGGAAGATCCATGCAGTAGTTCCTGAGAAATCGCGATAACAAGAATTGTTTACAGACAGACGATTGAGTGACGGACGACTGACGACGGACCACGGACGAAAAGCGATTTGAACAGCCCACCATCTGGTGATGGTGGGCTAAAGATCCAACAAGGTAAACAATCAGACCCAGATTTGAATTGATGGATATTCATGTGAAATCTGAAATATACAACATTTACATGGCAAATCCAATTTAGCTAGTCTGGCACATTTTGATCAGGTATTGTGATTTAAAGCACTCAGTCGTTCTATATTGGCCCAATGTCGTGGAAGTCCATTCCATTCCGACCATGTACTCCTGTGTGGAGGATCAATAAGGCTACTACTGCATATTTATAGATTGTGACGTTTGATTTCTGAGCACATTGCGATCATATATCACTTCTATTACCTAGACAGGCTCCTCCATTTTGTTTATATCCATGTGTGCACTGACAAGAGAATGATCCGATAGAGTTGATGCACTGGGAACCTTCACCACACACACTTGGCAGATGATGGCACTCATTTACATCTATAACAAACATACATAGATGTAGAAAAATGACATACAGTATTCTGTTTGAACATGTTCAATGGATTAATATAGATACTACAGTCCATGTATGGATATCTTTCAGTTCCGAATAATTTCATTGGTCATTGTGAAGAAATCCAGCATTTTTATTGGCTTTTGGTGAAAACTGAGAGAACATGAGCCAAAGATTATCCGTAAAGGTCCGTTGGTTATGGCGAGCTCTATACAATGTGGACTGCCTTGGCTGCCCGGACGGCGCATCTGATGCCAGTATAAATGTATATACACACGAGACTGAAATATACGAACAGTTACGGACCATTTTTTATCTATTCGTGCTGGTCCAGGTTCAACGAGTGTCATGGTCGTCAGTTTTTCTGTTAACTCCGGTAAAAACGAACCGAATCGATTACCCAAATTAATCGTCATGAGATTGTGAATTATTCATGTGATTTCCTAATTCCTTATTCAGTAATGGAGTCTTTACTGACATGATTGGAACATCGGGAAAATGATTAAACTTACAGACGAATTAATAAGCTGGATTGTCAATGAGAATATGTATAGTAACTGTATGAGAATATGAACCGGAAATTCTCATTAGACTGGCCTCACCGGGCTGACTCGGAATGAACACAGAGCGACGCTGAAGGGTAAAAAATCCGTCTGAAGCGAAATTCTCCTTTGCAGGAAAAACAAATTTAAGTGGTGAGCTAAAACATGCAAATGGTCATGGATCATTTTGTTACCTACTTATTCGAGCTAGTGCAGCTTAATTTTTCTAAATTAACCCTACCTGGCCTGGGGAGGGGGGGGTCGAAATGCACCCCCCCCCCCACCAAACTGCCTGCGCTATCTGCGGAACGACACAAAATGGAGTGCTGAAACTCCTTGACTTTATAGTTTATCATATTGGAATCATTTTGAGCCCATTTGCATAACCCCCCGAGCAGAGGATGATGGGTAAGATGGCGGCCAAGTGGGGTATCAGAAAAGTGATGTTTTTGTCATATTTCTTCAACATTTCTGCTTTTCCGCGATGAAAAGTGGGCAAAAATTATTTTATTTCACATCACATTAATATTTACTAATTTATCATGCAGTTTTTGCGGAGAAATTGCATAAATAAAAAATTCCAAAAATTTACCAAAAAATGCCGTCTTTGAAAATGACGTCACTGTGACGTCATCAAAGCGCCCATCGTGGATTTTTTTACATTTTCTGATAGAGCTTGACGCAAGGGTATAGTGTAGTGAGTTTCAGCTCCCTAGTTCAAGGGATAAGAAAAATAATTGGAGGGGCCATTTCGGTCCCCCAGACCAGCTAGGACAGGCCCCCAAAAGCCTAGGCCAGATAGAGTAAACGAGTGCCGTTGTATAACCAGTTTTCTTTTAATTCCGAGTAAAATGATCACGAACAAAATAATCGTCAGTAATGGTATCTTTGCCAACATGGTCGGAGCATAGGGAAAATGTTCGAACTTACAGACGAATTACAGGGATTATGTCATGTATATTTATAAAATATTTTGGAGATAATACATGGATCTCTGAAAAATTTCTCTTTTTTAGGGACGTCGTTCGCAGTTATAGAGCACTCAGCCACTGTCTCTGGCATTTTTTGTGTATCCACCGTAAGCACTACACCTCCATCGTGTCATCTCACCACATTCATGGAGAACAAATCTGAGCTCGTCATCAACGGCAGTATAAAACCACTGACCGTCTAGTTCACACTGGACGTAATTGATCGTAATGTTGTGCTTTGGGATGCTTATTCATTAATCTACCTCAATTTCACGCTATAAACAACAGTTCCTGTCATGTCAATCCGGAGAGATTTTCTACGTGTCTGTGCATTAAAATTTAAACCCAAGGAAAACTGATGTTAGAAGCTGAATCATACACTGGCGACACGGCATGTTCGCCAAATGAGCCTGAAACAATTGCATGTGAAAGCTGCGTTTCTAAACAATTAGGCACGCGTTTTGATGTTATTGTCTTGAAACCTGCAAGATACCGCATGTGAATGACAGAGGTTAAACACAATTTGTTAGTCAGACATATTTTGATTAGATATTGTGATTTAAGATTCGTTCGTTTTATCTTGGTCCAACGATGCGATTCTATTCTCTTGTGTGGAGTAGTTTATATAAAATCACGGTGAATATCTCTACTACTGCAAATTTATACATGGTAACGTTTGATTTCTGAGCACATTTCTATCATGTATCGTTTCTATTAACTTTGCAGATTGTTCTACTTTGGTTATATCCATTTTTGCACTGACAGGAGTATGATCCTATAGAGTTGATGCACTGGAAATCTCCACCGCTCACACGTGGTCAATGCTCGCACTCATTTATATCTATAAGAAAAAAAACATACAGAATTCTTGTTGAACATGTTCAATGGATTTGTATATAACCTCCATCGAGGGATAGCTTCCAGTTCTGGTTAATTTGAATAGGCTGGTGGTGAAAACTGGAAGAACAT
Source organism: Hanleya hanleyi (assembly GCA_036873755.1). Lineage (NCBI taxonomy): Eukaryota > Metazoa > Mollusca > Polyplacophora > Lepidopleurida > Hanleyidae > Hanleya > Hanleya hanleyi. The sequence goes on along the minus strand of JAVTVY010019612.1, from coordinate 7,213 downwards.
CCCGTCACCCGAAGAGTATCTGTAAACGCCCGCTGATTACGGCAAACTCTACAATTTGGACTAATTATTCGGGCTCGTTCGGGTTAATGTTTCTAAATTAAACGAGTGTCATGGTCGCCATTTTTTCTGTTAACTCCGGTAAAAACGAACCGAATCGATTACCCAAATTAACCGTCTTGAGATTCTGCATCATTCATGTGATTTCCTAATTCCTTAGTCTGTAATGATGTCTTTGTTAACATGGCTGGAGCATCGGAAAAATGATTAAACTTACAGTCGAATTACAGGGAGTATATCATGGTTTCTTAATTTATAAAGTATTTTCGAGATAATACGTATATTTCTGAAGTATTGTCCATTTTGTTGAGGCTTGATTCGCAGTTACATGTGTATCACACTCAGCGCACACATTGTCTCTGGTATCTATTTGTCTGTACACTGTTATCACTAAACCACCACATTCGTGAAGAACTAATCCGAGCTCGTCACCAACCACGTTTAAAACCATTGAGCCTCTGGCGCACACTAGAAGTCATTGGTGATAAATTTGGGCTTTAGTATGCTTATTCACTAATCCACCTTAACCTAATCTGGCCTGGGCTTCTTGGCACCTGTCCAGGTCTGGGGGTTATTTTGGCTTACCCCTTGAGTTAGAGGGCTGAAATTTTCCAAGCCATACCCTTGGGTCAAGATCCATCAGAAAAAAAAATCCAAGATGACCGCTTTGATGATGTCACAGTGACGTTATTTATGTAATTTCTCCGCAAACACTGCATGATAAATTAGTAAATGAATGTGAAATTAGATAGTTTTTCCCACTTTTTAGCTCATCTGGGCCGAAGGCCCGATGGGCTTATGTCATGGCCTGACTGTCCGTCGTCCGTCGTGCGTCGTGCGTTGTGCGTCGTCCGTTGTGCGTAAACATCTTCTTCTCTGAAACCGCTTGGCCGATTAAGCTGAAACTTGGCATGCATGTTCCCCCCAATGAGTACACCAGAATTTGTTCATGCCGTGTCGATACGGTTTTAAATATGGCCGCCATGGCGGCCATCTTGAATTTGCCATTGAAACATTGTTATCGCGATTTCTCAGGAACTACTGCATAGATCTTTCTCAAATTTGGTACACAGGTTCCCCTTGGGGTCTAGTTGTGCAAGATACCTGTTGTGGTCTGATTCACAAATCCAATATGGCCACCAGGCGGCCATCTTGGATTTCCCCATGAAACATTGTTATTGCAATTTCTCAGGAACTACTTTGTGGATCTTCCTCAAATTTGGTACACAGGTTCCCCTTGGGGTCTAGTTGTGCAAGATACCTTTTTCTGCTCTGATTCGAACATCCAATATGGCCACCAGGCAGCCATCTTGGATTTCCCTATGAAACTTCGTTATCGTGATTTATGAGGAAGTACTGCATGGATCTTTCTCAAATTTGATACACAGGTTCCCCTTAGTGTCTAGTTGTGCAAGATACTTTTGTGGTCTGATTCAGAAATCCAATATGGCCACCAGGCGGCCATCTTGGATTTCGAGATGAAACATTGTTATCTCGATTTCTCAGGAAGTACTGCATGGGTCTTTCTCAAATTTGGTACAGAGGTTCCCCTTGGGTGTAGTTGTGCAAGATACAATTTGTGGTCTGATTGAAAAATCCAATATGGCCACAAGGCGGCCATCTTGAATTTGCCAGTGAAATCTTGTTATCGTGAATTCTTAGGATATTACTGCATGGATGTTGATACACAGGTTCCCCTTGTGATCCAGTTGTGCAAGATACCTTTTTTTGGTTCATTTCGAAAATCCAATTTGTAGCCTGATTGAAACATTGTTCCAGATGAAACATTGTTATCGTGATTTCTCAGGAACTACTGCATGGATCTTTCTCAAATTTGGTACAGAGGTTGCCCTTGGGGTCTAGCTGTGCAGGATACCATATATGGTCTGATTGAAAAATTCAATATGGCCACCAGGTAGCCATCTTGGATTTCCCCATGAAATTTTGTTATCGTGAATTCTTAGGATATTACTGCATGGATGTTGATACACAGGTTCCCCTTGTGATCCAGTTGTGCAAGATACCTTTTTTTGGTTCATTTCGAAAATCCAATATTGCCGCATCTTGAATTTCCCATGAAACTTTATCATAAAATCTCAGGAAATAACTGCATGGATCATTTTATAGTGTTCAGGGGGGACAACACAAGTTAGAACACAACACAAGTTAGAAACAAGTTATTGCAGTTCTTTAGTAAAAATTTCTCACAGCTACTTTCTCCAGTTACAGACAGTTGACCTACAGTGCCGTGGCACTATCTTTTACATCTTCGCAGACAGATGGTATGTCTTGGTTAGGCCATACCTCACCAGAGATTACTTTCATTGGAAAAATGTCCTGTTACATCTCATTGCCATCGTAACAACCCAGTCGCACATATTTCGTACTCGACATGTCTCCCCCTGGTGCATATACCCACAAAATATTGGAATCGTAGGTTAAAAACTGTCCAATGTACTGTCCGGACACGAAGTGGACAGACGGACGAACGACTGCAATCACATAATAAAAATTGGTTCTGGTTAATGCTTATAGCTTACTGACAATCACACATTATATTTTGGTATAATTGCCTTTATTCCATAACCTCCAATTACAATCATGAATTTACAGCTTGACCTCCTGTGAAATCGACTATGTTGCCATTTTTTTCAGGGGAGACAATGCAAGTTAGAAACTCATCTATTGCAGTTCTTCAGTAAAAATTTCTCGCAGCCACTTTCTCCAGTTATAGCCAGATGAGCGCTACAGTGCCGTGGCACTATCTTTGAAAATTTATTTTGAAGAAAAATGACGAGAACATCACTTCTCTGGTACCCCACAAGGTTGCCATTTGAATTTTTTCATGATCCTCTACTCGGGGGTTAAGCAAATAGGCTCAAAATGACCTCAATATGATAAACTACAAAGCCACTTAGTGTCAGCTCTCAATCTTTTGTCGATCCGGAGATAGCGCAGAAAGTTTGGTAGGGGGTATAATGGCCCCCACGCCAGGTGGGGTTAATTTGATGCTCTCTGCAGCAGCTCCCGTCATGTCACCCAGGAGAGATTCTTCGGGCTTCTAAACCTCAAAATCTAGCACCGTGTTAGGTGTGGGAATCTGGGCAACACAGTGGTGACACGATATGTTCGCCATACGAGCCCGAATCAATTACATGTAAAAGCTGCGTTTTGTAAACAAGCAATCCAGTGTTTGGTGGCTACTGAAGTAAAATCTGCAAGTTACCACATGTACATTGTAGGAGGAAAACACAATTTGTTAGTCTGACACTTTTTGATCAGACATTGTCATTTACTAGACTAGTTCGTTTAATGTGGGCCCAAAGATGCGATCTTATACACTTGTGTGGAGTAGTTTGACTAAACACATTGTGAATAACGTTACTACGCATCGTCGCTCTCTGCTGGTCCATTGTCTCTCTCCCAGCTGGCCGGCATGTTGTGACGTAATACTCAGGCATTCCCTAACTCCATTTGCGCCCGGCGAGGCCAGTCTAATGAGAATTTCTGGTTCATGGTCTAGTTACCATACACATTTTCATGAGAGCCCCAGCTATTGATGAACAATAATCAGTTATATTAATATATAAATCGGCTCCAAAACTGTTAACTGTCTGCCAAAACTTCAGCGAACAAAAAGGAAGTAACTGCCAAAAACATAGATGGCACAAGCACAAGCAAAGTAAATCGTCACCACTTGTTCATTCGCTGAATAAAACGAGAATATGTTTAAGTTGCAAAACTGTAAACATCTACATTAGCGGCAAATCGGTAAATGAGTATAGCCATATTGTAGTAACGAAACAGTGATGAATAGCCGTACCTGCTATGGACCAGGATTTTCCCGCTTTTTGCTCAACATGCCTTGATTTAAGACAAATTTTACCTTATTAATTTTCCGTTCATAGTTACAACTTTTATATTTTCGCTGTCCTCAGACGAAATACTCCCATGTAAAAATTATGTATATGTGTAACAATTAAGTTTTGCTCCGCTGGATCTTCACAATATTCAACTACTGAACAAGTGTGTGGCTGTGTGTGTGGAGTTGTGTGAAACTCTATTTACGAATTATAATAACATGAGCGATTATTTTTGTTAGCGGTTTGCTGTCTTCATTTCACGTGACTATTTTACTTTAAAGTACAAAATCAAGATGGACAAAAATGGAAAAATGGAAAAAAATCCTATGATTTGGGGATTCGAACCCAAAAGTTGGCGTTCATTTAATCTTTAGTCGGACACTCTAATCGATCGGCTACATAGCTGTTACAATTTTTACCTGAAGGAATCATGTGCCGAATGGCGGAACTACACCCTTATAGAGCATTCCAAGCGTTTTGACATATTTCTATATAATGAAAATAACCAAACATTTAACCAAAACAATTTGTCAGTATGATTTAGGATCATTTAGAATCAAACCCACCGAATTTGGATATCTATACTACTCGCTTTGGTTAAAGGTGTCATATTTTACCTATGAAGGGAACTTCCTCCAAGAATATCACTAAAAATTGCAAAAACAAACAAATACTTATTTTCGAATACTCCTAATGCTTTTTTGACTCTTCTCTGCGCATTACAGTGAATGAAAAATACATAGCTGACAATACTGAAATGGCTAACACATTTAATAATTTCTTTACAACTAGTGGACTTAAACTGGCCAGTAAATTTGATAAATGTGTACGTGTATTTAGATTTCGAACAAATTCAACGTTTGTTTTTGATGAGGTTTCTATTGAAACTGTAAAATGCCATTTAGGAAGTCTTTGCTCAGGCAAAGCGACTGGAATAGATGATATACCAGCACGACTGGAATAGATGATATACCAGCACGTCTGGAATAGATGATATACCAGCACGACTGGAATAGATGATATACCAGCACGACTGGAATAGATGATATACCAGCACGTCTGGAATAGATGATATACCAGCACGTCTGGAATAGATGATATACCAGCACGACTGGAATAGATGATATACCAGCACGACTGGAATAGATGATATACCAGCACGACTGGAATAGATGATATACCAGCACGACTGGAATAGATGCTATACCAGCACGACTGGAATAGATGATATACCAGCACGACTGGAATAGATGATATACCAGCACGACTGGAATAGATGCTATACCAGCACTATATCAGCACGACTGGAATAGATGATATACCAGCACGACTGGAATAGATGATATACCAGCACGACTGGAATAGATGATATACCAGCACGACTGGAATAGATGATATACCAGCACGACTGGAATAGATGATATACCAGCACGACTGGAATAGATGATATACCAGCACGACTGGAATAGATGATATACCAGCACGTCTGGAATAGATGATATACCAGCACGACTGGAATAGATGATATACCAGCACGACTGGAATAGATGATATACCAGCACGACTGGAATAGATGATATACCAGCACGACTGGAATAGATGATATACCAGCACGACTGGAATAGATGATATACCAGCACGACTGGAATAGATGATATACCAGCACGACTGGAATAGATGATATACCAGCACGACTGGAATAGATGATATACCAGCACGTCTGGAATAGATGATATACCAGCACGACTGGAATAGATGATATACCAGCACGACTGGAATAGATGATATACCAGCACGACTGGAATAGATGATATACCAGCACGACTGGAATAGATGATATACCAGCACGTCTGGAATAGATGATATACCAGCACGTCTGGAATAGATGATATACCAGCACGTCTGGAATAGATGATATACCAGCACGACTGGAATAGATGATATACCAGCACGACAGGAATAGATGATATACCAGCACGACTGGAATAGATGATATACCAGCACGACTGGAATAGATGATATACCAGCACGACTGGAATAGATGATATACCAGCACGACTGGAATAGATGATATACCAGCACGACTGGAATAGGGCCAGTATACCAGCACGACTGGAATAGATGATATACCAGCACGACTGGAATAGATGATATACCAGCACGACTGGAATAGATGATATACCAGCACGTCTGGAATAGATGATATACCAGCACGTCTGGAATAGATGATATACCAGCACGACTGGAATAGATGATATACCAGCACGTCTGGAATAGATGATATACTAGGACGACAGGAATAGATGATATACCAGCACGACTGGAATAGATGATATACCAGCACGACTGGAATAGATGATATACCAGCACGACTGGAATAGATGATATACCAGCACGACTGGAATAGATGATATACCAGCACGACTGGAATAGATGATATACCAGCACGACTGGAATAGATGATATACCAGCACGACTGGAATAGATGATATACCAGCACGACTGGAATAGATGATATACCAGCACGTCTGGAATAGATGATATACCAGCACGTCTGGAATAGATGATATACCAGCACGACTGGAATAGATGATATACCAGCACGACTGGAATAGATGATATACCAGCACGACTGGAATAGATGATATACCAGCACGACTGGAATAGATGATATACCAGCACGACTGGAATAGATGATATACCAGCACGACTGGAATAGATGATATACCAGCACGACTGGAATAGATGATATACCAGCACGACTGGAATAGATGATATACCAGCACGACTGGAATAGATGATATACCAGCACGACTGGAATAGATGATACCAGCGACTGGAATAGATGATATACCAGCACACGACTGGAATAGATGATATACCAGCGACTGGAACAGATGATATACCAGCACGACTGGAATAGATGATATACCAGCGACTGGAATAGATGATATACCAGCACGTCTGGAATAGATGATATACCAGCACGTCTGGAATAGATGATATACCAGCACGTCTGGAATAGATGATATACCAGCACGTCTGGAATAGATGATATACCGGCACGTCTGGAATAGATGATATACCAGCACGTCTGGAATAGATGATATACCGGCACGACTGGAATAGATGATATACCAGCACGACTGGAATAGATGATATACCAGCACGACTGGAATAGATGATATACCAGCACGTCTGGAATAGATGATATACCAGCACGTCTGGAATAGATGATATACCAGCACGACTGGAATAGATGATATACCAGCACGTCTGGAATAGATGATATA